>JABUQX010144979.1:22500-38008 GCA_015478945.1 Trachelipus rathkii | reverse complement strand
TCTCCATAGACACTTACACTAACCCATATACACTTACACTCACACACTCACCATAGACACTTTCACTTACAACATACACACCATGACACTTATAAGCTTACACTAGCCATAGACACTTACACTAGCCCATATGTACACTTAACATATCACACACACAGATTGCACTTACACTCACACACTCGATATCTTGATGCCTCAACTTTGATGCCTCAGCATTGATGCCGTGTCTCAGCATTGATGCCTCAACTTTGATGGATTGATGACTCATCTTTGATGCATTTTCTAACCTTTGCTTTGTATATATATATATATATATATATATATATATATATATATATATATATATATATATATATATATATATTTTTTGTTTTTTTTATTTTTTTTTTTTATATATATATATATATAAATAAATAAATCATAGAACAGAGTTAATATTGATGTTTTCCGCTAGTTCATGGGGTACCCACCAGGGCGCCGCATGCGCCCTTCCCCCAAAGGATGACGGCCCCGCACCCGCAGGTGTACCAACCACGTGTTCCCGCCCGCCGCGAGCGCCCGCAGGCGCAATATTTCAGCGTAACCGCCGCTGCGTGCGCCCGCAAGCGCAATATTTCCGCGTACCTGCCCGCCGCGTGCGCCCGCAGGCGCAATATTCCCGCGCGAACGAAAAATATGATATCAATGTAAACTATTCAAAGAATTTCTTTTCAAATATACTATGAGTCATTCATTTTTATTTCATACTTAAACATTTTTATTAAAAACATTTTCGCGATTCTAAAACTGTAACTCATTACAGACATCTTTTATATTTTTTACTTAATACTTTTTAATTTATAAATTTTTAAAAATTGTATGTAAGAAGAAACCAGAGTGTCTGATATATAAACATTTTATTTTACTACAATTGTACGAAATTTTATTAAAAACATTAACATTACATACCTTAAAACAGTAAATCAGTAAATCAATAGAGGTGTTACCTAACACCTAAGGGATTAGTAGGCTTTTGTTTTACTGTTTTACTGCTTTAACTCATATGTTTTACTGCTTTAACTCACATATTTATTAACATTACATACCTTAAAGCAGTAAATCAGTAAATCAATAGAGGTGTTACATAGCAACTAAGGGGTTAGTATGCTTTTGTTTTACTGTTTTACTGCTTTAACTCATATGTTTTACTGCTTTAACTCACATATTTATTAACATTACATACCTTAAAGCAGTAAATCAGTAGATCAATAGAGGTGTTACCTAACACCAAGGGGGGATTAGTATGCTTTTGTTTTACTGTTTTACTGCTTTAACTCATGTTTTACTGCTTTAACTCACATATTTATTAACATTACATACCTTAAAGCAGTAAATCAGTAGATCAATAGAGGTGTTACCTAACACCAAGGGGGGATTAGTATGCTTTTGTTTTACTGTTTTACTGCTTTAACTCATATGTTTTACTGCTTTAACTCACATATTTATTAACATTACATACCTTAAAGCAGTAAATCAGTAAATCAATAGAGGTGTTACATAGCAACAAGGGGATTAGTATGCTTTTGTTTTACTGTTTTACTGCTTTAACTCATATGTTTTACTGCTTTAACTCATGCTTTACTGCTTTAACTCATGTTTTACTGCTTTAACTCATATGTTTTACTGCTTTAACTCATATATTTATTAACATTATGTTTTCTTTTATATTTTTATTTTGTTTTAATACTTTTTATTTTTATTTTTATTCTTTTTATTTTATTTTTATTATTTTACTTTTATTATTTTATTATTATTTTATTTTTATTATTATTTTTATTATTATACTTAGTGTTATTTACTTCATGCCTTTCTTTTATATTTTTTATTTTGTTTTAATACTTTTTATTTTTATTTTTATTCTTTTTATTTTTATTATTTTTTTTTTTTTTATTATTTTATTATTATTATTTTATTTTTATTATTATTTTTATTATTATACTTAGTACATAGACATTACGCCTATTTTTATTATTATTTTATAAATATATTTCAAACTGAAACATGCTGGATCGGTAAGATCCTTTGAGCAGGTAAGAAGGAAATGTTTACCTTTCTTGTGATTGGATGGAGTAATCCTTATCTCTATATGACTGCGCATGTGATTGGCCGAGAATTATTTTTTCGCTTTCTGCCTTTTAGGTATGTAAAAACATGTTTTTTCATATCCTGAGCCTGGGGTTCGTTTATTTAAACTATATGTATAGTTAAGCTTCATAGAACTTTTATAATTTATATACATTCAACTCTTAACATACATGTAAATCTTTATTTAAGAAAGTAAAAATAAGGATAATAAAACTTTACTATATAATTATAAATTTAATAATCATTATCTTACAATGATTTATATATATTATATAATTAATATTATATATATATATATATATATATATATATATATATATATATATATATATATATATATATATATATATATATATATATATATATATATATATATATATATATATATATATATATATATATATATATATATATATATATAAGGTTAACATTAAATATATACAAGCGTGTTAAATATATTTACAATGATTTTATATATATAAGGCTATATAGTAAAGAAGAAGAAAAAGAATATATATATATATATATATATATATATATATATATATATATATATATATATATTGTGGCGTCTGGTGGAAGGGGGCTGCGACCACCACTGAGGAGTCCAAAGCAGCCCCCCGGACGAAACGCCAATTAATCGCGACAACGCTCACTCTCTTCAACATCAATCATCTAGTCTTCAGCTAATGAAGGTGGTTCTCAAGTCAACTCACTTACCCCCTTCATATTGGTGGTCCGTTGTGACAGAAAGTGGCACACCAAAGCGCGAAATCCAATGAGCCAAGAAAGCTTTAGCTATGGATTCCGCGTTGGCGACAGAGAGAGGGATAGCCTCGGTCCAACGTGTGAACCGATCTATGCACGTAAGAATGTATTTCTTACCGCGGGAGGGAGGCAGAGGTCCAACGATGTCGATGTGGACACGTTCAAAGCGAGCACCAGGGGGTAAGAAAGTGCCTAGCGGGGACTTGGTGTGACGGTGGACCTTAGAACGCTGGCAGGGAAGACAAGTGCGACACCAAGTTGCTACGTCGGCATTCAGATCAGGCCACACAAATCGGGCAGCAACCAGTTTGCGTGAAGCCTCAATGCCAGGGTGGGAAAGCGAGTGAAGATTGAGGAAGACAGCCTTACGGAACGATGCAGGTACGAAAGGACGAGGAGATCCTTGAGAGACATCGCACAGAAGTTTCTTCTCTATCCCAGGGAGTTGGAGCCACTCCAGCTTGAGAGAAGAATCTTGTGGAAGCGCAGGATCCTCAGTAGTCTGGCACGTTGCCATAGCGTTGTAGTCGATGTTGGGTAAGGCTGAAATCGCGTCGATTTCAATGCGGGAGAGAGCGTCAGCAGTGAAGTTGTCGACACCTGAAATATGTCTGACATCAGTAGTGAACTGTGAGACATACTCAAGGTGACGAGCTTCTCGAGGAGAGTGCCGTTCGTTTCTGGAGACCATAGCGAAGGTAAGTGGTTTGTGATCAGTGAGTATGTGGAACTCACGACCCTCCAGAAAGTAGCGGAAATGACGAACGGCGAGATACATCGCAAGTAACTCCCTCCCAAAAGCACTGTAGCGAGTCTCAGGAGGTTGCAACTTGCGAGAGAAAAAGGCGAGAGGAGACCACACTCCGTTCAGGTGCTGCTGGAGGACACCTCCGACAGCAAAATCGGAGGCATCTACCTGAACTCTGGTCGGAGCTGAGTCCTGAGGGTGGACTAAGAGTGTGGCAGAAGCGAGTGCTTCTTTGGAAGCTTCAAAAGCAGCCGTAGCTTCATCAGACCAGTCCACTTTTGTAGAACTGCCTCGGTGCTTGGGGCGGATGAGAGCGGTGAGGGGTCGAAGAATATCAGCGCCCGATTTGAGAAAACGATGATAGAAGTTAAGCATGCCGAGGTACTGACGAAGCTGCTTCTGAGAGACAGGCCTAGGGAAGGTGCGAATGGCCTCCACGCGCTCTGCAAGAGGACAAATGCCATCCGCTGAAACAGTGTGTCCTAGAAAGGTAAGAGAAGGGACACCAAAAACACACTTTGCCGGGTTGAGACGCATGCCACATTCGTCCAACCTGGCAAAAACTGCACGTAGATGTTGCTCATGCTCGGCAGGAGAAGAGGAAGCTATGAGGAGGTCATCCAGATAAGCAAAGGCGAAGGGGAGACCTCTAAGAACGTCATCGATGAAGCGTTGAAAAGTCTGAGCTGCACCCCTCAAACCGAAAGGCATGCGTGTGTACTCAAAGAGGCCAAAAGGGGTGATGATGGCCGTCTTCGGTATGTCCTCTACTGCTACTGGGATCTGGTGGTACGCCCTGATAAGATCCAAATGTGAAAAGATGGTCTTACCGGCCAGATTCGAGGTGAAAGACTGGATGTGCGGGACCGGGTAGCGATCTGGTATCGTACAAGCGTTCAGAGCCCTAAAATCTCCCACAGGCCTCCAATCAGAAGTACCTTTAGGGACCATGTGGAGGGGGGAGGACCATGAACTTTTGGAAGGGCGGACGATACCAAGTTCGAGCATGTGCTCAAACTCCGCCTTGGCTGCTTTGAGTTTGTCAGGAGGCAGACGCCGAGCACGAGCGAAGGTGGGAGAGCCCGTAGTCTCTATATGATGGCGCACAGAATGTTGAACAGGAGAAGAAGAAGAACAGGGGTTCAACAGCGCCGGAAAATCCTTCTGCAGGATGGTGAAGAAGGGGGAGGTACCAGAAGAAGGAGCAACCGCAGAGATGCCTTTAAGAGCAGAAGAAACTACGGTACCTGCAGAAGACAGAGACGTACAACCGTCAACCAATCTCCTGTTTCTTAGATCGACCATAAGGTCGAAATGTGACAGAAAATCAGCTCCCAAAATGGGTTGGGTAACGTCAGCGACCACGAATACCCAGGGGAATTGACGGCGGAGAGAGAGGTCTAAGGTGCACAAACGCTCACCATAGACAGGGATGGTACTACCATTTGCTGCGTAAAGAGCCCGGTCAGGAAGAGGGACAGCGGACTTTTGGGTAGTATCTCTAGGCAATAAAGAATAAGACGCTCCGGTGTCGATCAGAAAGAACAGGTTTGTAGACCTGTCGAAAAGGCGCAGGACATCCTGAGACGAAGAAGGCGGAGAGGAAGAACAAACGGAGGGGTGGCCAGCTGGATCCACCGCCTTTATAGATTGCTGGCGAAGAGGTTTCCCGACAAAGTGCAGGGTTGGGAGCACTTAGTCGCCTTCAGGCCATACCGATGGTGGTAAAAACAATATCCGTTAGGATATTGCGTAGGGCCTGGGGTGGGAGAACGGTCAGAGGAGTGGGTGCGGGAAGGTAAATCCTTTGGGGACCGTAGCATAGCGGAGATGTCCTTTAGCACCGCCTTGACATCAGCCATGCCTTGTTCCAGGGATGTAAGACGGGCCTCAACTCTAGAAAACGGAGAGGAACATGGATCGTTAGAGGCGTTGTAAATAGAGCAGGGATACGAGGGATGGGATGGGTACGCCGGGTAATAAGAAGCAGCGGAAGAGGGGACTGAAGAGACTGCAGAGGTGGGAGGAGAATCTGTTCCAACCATGACGAGAGCAGTAGAAGAAAGTAAGAGAAAAGAAATTGTGAAGAGAGGAGAAGGTAAGAATTAGGAGAGGAATGAAGGAAGGAAGAAGGCAAAACCACAGCACCAATACTAGAAAAAGTAAATAAGTAAATAATGCAAAAGATGACAGCGCGAAAATAAAACTAACTATTTTGTTTCCGGCAGAAATATGATTAAAAAAAAAAAATACTAAAACTTTTTTGTTTCTGGCAGAAATATGATAAATAAAATACTAAAACTTTTTTGTTTCTGGCAGAAAATATAAATAAAATACTAAAACTTTTTTGTTTCCGGTGTTTGTTACCTATGTATATATATATAAAACTGAAAATTTTATAAAATTAGTTATATATAAATATATTACAAATAATAAAAATAAAATGATGAAAAGAAGTAATAATAATAATAATAATAATAATAATAATAATAATAATAATAATAATAATAATAATAATAATAATAATAATAATAATAATAATAATAATAATAATAATAATAATAATAATGAAAATTAGGTCCTGTGCAGATTATAACTGTTGCACATGCAACAGGACAGTCCTCCTTTGTCTGGCCTATGGATGGGGTCCACTGTGAGATTCAAAGTTGCAAAGAAATGGGATAGGCTGGGTGTTGGGAGCCTACTTCTTCGGGTAGGCTTCAAGGTCGCTCCGATGGTTACCACTTTTTAGCGTGGGAAAGGTTTGAACAAAGACTTGCAGTTGAATTTGTATTTAATCATTAATATATATTAATAAATAAATTCGCACTGCCTATTTCACTCACCATGGCATAAAAAAGTAATTAGCTCGCTTTAATAAGCTTTAGATAACATAAAGTAATAAAAAATTCATAAGTTATAAGAGCTCGGCAAACGGTTGCAGTTGAACGCAAAAATGGCGGTAGAATGAGATGAGGACGCACGTCAGTCGTAATCATAATTTTTAATTTGCCATGGTGAGAAAAAGAGTTCGTTCAAAAAACTACGCTTTTGCATTGGCACGCTATGTTGGTAAAATTGACCTGACCTCAATCACCACAGATACTCCCCTGCAGTGCTGAAGGCACGAAACTATTCCAAATAGCGCGCCGGCCATCGAATGTGCCTACCCCTGCTCGATATTCTAGTAAGCGGTTGGGATGGAGTCTGGACAGGATTCCCAGATTGTGAGCGGGTGATCGGGCGAGTCGGAACATCTGCATGTGTCGTAAGAGTAGCCCGAGGTGGAGCTGGAGTTGAAGAATCCTGAGCCGGAGTGGAGGGAGGCAAGGATGACGATGACCGTGCGGGTGGAGTCTGAGCCGGTCGTATTGGTGCTGTTGGCTGTGGAGAAGGAGGGTAAGGAAGAGGATCAGGAAAAGGGAGAGGAGGAGGAGGAGGAGGAGAAGGAGGAGGAAGAGATGCAGGAGGAGAGATAGGAACGTTAAAAGAACGAGTTGAAGGAGGAGAAATTGAAACAAAAGGTAAAGCGTCAGGGTCGAGAACAGGAAGAGGATTCGCCTCGAAGAAAGCAGGCTTAAGGCGGTCGATCGAAACGACCTCTGTGCGTGTGGGACGTTGGATCGTGAAGAATTTCTCCTTCCTAAGTATCACAGGAAAAGGTCCGTCGTACTTAGGTTGGAGAGCGGTGCGGTGGGAGTCATGTCGAACGAAGACATGAGTGCAGGAAGAAAGGTCCTTAGGGATATAGGAATGCACCTTGTGTGGACGAGAAGGAGTCGGTCTCCACGACGAAGCACAGCGCCTCAAGCGGGTAAGATAAGCAAGCGGGTCGGCTGTAGAAGGAGGAGAAGACTGAGAGAAGAAGTCACCTGGAAGACGAAGAGGAGAACCATACACTAATTCAGCAGCCGAACAGTGCAGATCCTCTTTAACTGCGGAGCGAATGCCAAGCATTACAAACGGGAGAGCATCAGTCCAATTTTCCGGATTGGGCTGAGCTAGAAGAGAAGCCTTTAGCTGACGGTGGAAACGTTCAACAATGCCGTTCCCTTTTGGGTTAAAAGAAGTCGTGTGAATCTTCTCTGAACCAAGAAGATTCATCAGAGTTCTGTGGCGTCTGGTGGAAGGGGGCTGCGACCACCACTGAGGAGTCCAAAGCAGCCCCCCGGGACGAAACGCCAATTCATCGCGACAACGCTCACTCTCTTCAACATCAATCATCTAGTCTTCAGCTAATGAAGGTGGTTTTCAATTCTACTCTCGCCATCTCTTCAATATATATATATATATATATATATATATATATATATATATATATATATATATATATATATATATATATATATATATATATATATATATATATATATATATATATATATATATATATATATATATATAAGGTTGACATTAAATATAATACAGGAATATTATTATATATAACACTTCCACATACATTTTACACATGATGTTTATGACTATTTCATATTAAAACTCTCTAAATCTTTGCAAATATGCCAATCATTTATATCATTATCGATGATATAGTTTCGTATCTCAGTAATACCTTCAGTTAACACATATGTAAAAAGTTCCCGCTCAGATATCATAGTATATTTACATTCGGGGTCACCTGCATAAATACTTTCTTGCCATTGTTTTCTAAGTAGATAAATGAATTTCTGTACGTCTATAGAACTTAGGAAGCGATCGATGATGGGCGTAGGATCATCGATCAGGGTTTTCTTAAATGCGTAGTATTCTTGGTATAACATGTAATGAATTACGGCTACGTAATTAGATAACACATATGTCTTCTTCATCTGCATTAACATTCGCCTACGTACCTCTAACATATATTTCAGCTGCGTTAGGCCTGAAATGTAGAATCCAAATGATGTAGGTTCAAATACGGCTGTTTCATTATTTCTCTCCCATAATCTAACTTCCAAACTGATTATGTTTTGATGTTTATAAAATGCTAGAGTAAGTTGCTTATCGCTGGTTTCTTCGCACAGGTTAATAACTGTTTCGGTCCAGTTTAAAGCTGAGCTTGGTTTAAAGTATTCTGTAAGCCACTCTTCAGTGTGATTACATATACAAAGTAATTCATCTGGACTCACGAAAATACGCTTGGTATTATAACATGGTGATTGGGTAGCACACTTGAAAAATTCAAATCCATCGGGTTTTCTTTTATATAAGAATGAAACCCTACTTCCGGGGATCTTGATTTCCCACTGGATAATGTCTTGTATTGAGGTATACCTGTTAAGGTGATTCATGATATACACACTGTAATACACTTAGTGAAAATAGAACACTTTTATTACAAACCAGAGAGCTTGTGCACCGCTTAACAGCTAAAACGAGTATGATTTTAAAATGAGTTTGGATCTAAAACACACCTGCTCAAATATGTTTAAAGAACTAAGATAATTTTCACCCAATCACAGATAAGGCTCAGGATATGAAAAAACATGTTTTTACATACCTAAAAGGCAGAAAGCGAAAAAATAATTCTCGGCCAATCACATGCGCAGTCATATAGAGATAAGGATTACTCCATCCAATCACAAGAAAGGTAAACATTTCCTTCTTACCTGCTCAAAGGATCTTACCGATCCAGCATGTTTCAGTTTGAAATATATTTATAAAATAATAATAACATTGATTCTCGATTCTTGTCTATACTGGAATTACCTTTTGACCCAGTATTAGGCTTAAATCAGCCCTGATACACAAAGGTTTATTCTAAATTTAGGCCAAATTTAGGCCTAACGTAGTTATTGCACCACATTTTACGGAAAGAGGTCAGTTTGAAATATATTTTGACCTGGTATTAGGCCTAAATCACCCCGGGGGTACAAAAAGGCTTATCCTAAATTTAGGGCTAAAGTAGTTATTTCAACACATTTTACAGAGAGGTCAGTTTCGTATCTGTAAGGAGTGCGGGTTGTTGTGTTTTCTCGTGCTGGATTGTCAATGTACATAGATAATAATAATAATAATAATAATAATAATAATAATAATAATAATAATAATAATAATAATAATAATAATAAAGAAAATCCGAATTATTTAAAAAACTTTGAAATATTTTTAATTAACATCGAGCGGATAATATAAATGTAAGTGAATAATTGTTATTTTTAAATAAAAACCTAGAATGATTTTAATAAAATACATGTTACGCTAGCAGAGAAGAACTTATTTTGTTATTTTATACTTATTACATGGCTAAAGATGATGTAAAGCAGTAAGTCAATAGAACAAAACGTGGCATAGCTTGGTGTAGAGGGGTGCTAGGGGCTTGCCTTACTGATTTATTGATTTATTGCTTTAAGGTACGTAAAATATATGTTTTTAATAAAATTTCATAAAATTTTAGTAAAAATTATTTTAAAACTTGATAGTTATAAAATTTATAAACAAAAAGTATTAACAGTTAATAATAAATTCTTTGTTCAAAGATAATGATTGATTTATTATAGAAGTTTTAAGAAACTTTGAAATAATTTTAGTTATAATTGAATGAGTAATATAAATGTACGTATTTAATTAAAACATAAAATGTTTTAATAAATTATACGTTATGTTCATACAAAAGAACTTATTTGATATGTTTAAACAGGGTGCGTGTGTGTGTGTGTGTGTGTGTGTGTGTGTGTGTGTGTGTGTGTGTGTGTGTGTGTTAAATAATAATAACAATAGGCATGAAGTAAATAACACTAAAATATAATAAAATAATAATAAAAATAAAATAATAATAAAATAATAAAAGTAAAATAATAAAAATAAAATAAAAGAATAAAAATAAAAATAAAAAGTATTAAAACAAAATAAAAATATAAAAGAAAGGCATGAAGTAAATAACACTAAGTATAATAATAAAAATAATAATAAAAATAAAATTAATAATAATAAAAAATAAAAGTAAAATAATAAAAATAAAATAAAAAGAATAAAAATAAAAAAAAAGTATTAAAACAAAATAAAAAATATAAAAGAAAACATAATGTTAATAAATATATGAGTTAAAGCAGTAAAACATATGAGTTAAAGCAGTAAAACATGAGTTAAAGCAGTAAAACATGAGTTAAAGCAGTAAAACATATGAGTTAAAGCAGTAAAACAGTAAAACAAAAGCATACTAATCCCCTTGTTGCTATGTAACACCTCTATTGATTTACTGATTTACTGCTTTAAGGTATGTAATGTTAATAAATATGTGAGTTAAAGCAGTAAAACATATGAGTTAAAGCAGTAAAACAGTAAAACAAAAGCATACTAATCCCTTAGGTGTTAGGTAACACCTCTATTGATTTACTGATTTACAGCTTTAAGGTATGTAATGTTAATAAATATGTGAGTTAAAGCAGTAAAACATATGAGTTAAAGCAGTAAAACAGTAAAACAAAAGCATACTATTCGCTTTGGTGTTAGGTAACACCTCTATTGATTTACTGATTTACTGCTTTAAGGTATGTAATGTTAATAAATATGTGAGTTAAAGCAGTAAAACATATGAGTTAAAGCAGTAAAACAGTAAAACAAAAGCATACTAACCCCTTGTTGCTATGTAACACCTCTATTGATTTACTGATTTACTGCTTTAAGGTATGTAATGTTAATAAATATGTGAGTTAAAGCAGTAAAACATATGAGTTAAAGCAGTAAAACAGTAAAACAAAAGCATACTAATCCCCCCTTGGTGTTAGGTAACACCTCTATTGATTTACTGATTTACTGTTTTAAGGTATGTAATGTTAATGTTTTTAATAAAATTTCGTACAATTGTAGTAAAATAAAATGTTTATATATCAGACACTCTGGTTTTTTTCTTCTTACATACAATTTTTAAAAATTTATAAATTAAAAAGTATTAAGTAAAAATATAAAAGATGTCTGTAATGAGTTACAGTTTTAGGTTCGCGAAAATGTTTTTAATAAAAATGTTTAAGTATGAAATAAAAATGAATGACTCATAGTATATTTGAAAAGAAATTCTTTGAATAGTTTACATTGATATCATATTTTTCGTTCGCGCGGGAATATTGCGCCTGCGGGCGCACGCGGCGGGCGGGTACGCGGAAATATTGCGCCTGCGGGCGCACGCGGCGGCGGGCGGGTACGCGGAAATATTGCGCCTGCGGGCGCTCGCGGCGGGCGGGAACGCGGCGGGCACCTGCGGGTGCGGGGTTGTCATCCTTCGCGCGGAGGGCGCATGCGGCGCCCTGGTGGTCAGCTTATGAACTAGGGGAAAACATCAATATTAACTCTGTTCTATGATGTGGGTAGAAAAGGCTAGAAAAGGTTAGAAAATGCATCAAAGATGAGTCATCAATCCATCAAAGTTGAGGCATCAATGCTGAGGCATCAATGCTGAGGCATCAAAGCTGAGGCATCAAAGTTGAGGCATCAAAATATCGAGTGTGTGAGTGTAAGTGTATCTGTGTGTGTGTGTGTGTTAAGTGTAAGTGTATATGGGCTAGTGTAAGTGTCTATGGCTAGTGTAAGCGCTTATAAGTGTCATAGTGTGTATGTATGTAAGTGAAAGTGTCTATGGTGAGTGTGAGTGTAAGTGTATATGGGTTAGTGTAAGTGTCTATGGAGAGTGTAAGTGCTTATAAGTGTCATAGTGTGTATAAGTGTCATAGTGTGTATAAGTGTCATAGTGAATGTGTGTATAAGTGTCATAGTGTATGTGTGTAGGTGTGTGTGCAAGTAATATATATATATAGGCTATAAGTGATAGAAAAAGACTAACTCATAGTAGGAAGCATCCTAGCAACTTGTAATATACACCAATCGATTCCTCATACCTTATAACCTAGGGGTAGACACCCATATTAGGGCTATTCTAGGCTCAGGGGAGGCTAGAAAAGGCTTGAAAAAGTGGCACTCAGTTGGCACTATGTGGCACTCACTTGGCACTATGTGGCACTCACTTGGCACTCATTGGCACTCACTTGGCACTCACCTGGCACTCATCTAATACTCATAGAACACTAATAGAACATCACTAGATACTCCTTACGGTGATTGGGAACCATCAAAGTTGAACCATCAATAAATCTGAGTCATCAAAAAAGCTACAAGGTCGAAAAAGATACAATGTCAAAATTGTACCCTGGAATACAAAAGGGTTGACCGAAAAATTTGGGTTCTCAAAATTGCCCCTGGAAGACCAAAGGGGTTGGCTGAAAAATAATAGGGGCTGCTGAGAAATTTAGGATGGCCAAAATGGTGGGCTAAAATTGACCCATGGAAGACCAAAGGGGTGGTAGTGTGTTTGTACGTGTGTATAAGTGTAAATGTAAGTGTCTATGGGTAAATGTAAGTGTCATAGTGAATGTGTGTGTGTGTGTGTGTGTGTGTGTGTGTGTGTGTGTGTGTGCGACCGCGGATGGAAATAAGTTAGGACAGATCCAAACAGGTCAGGTACCTACATGACCTCATGTTAGCACAGATACCTACCAAAGGCAAGGTGGCAGGTACCTGTCTGAGCTCAAGGCTGGGTGGAGGCTAGGTGTAGGTGTAGGCTAGGTGTAGGCTGGGTGTAGGCTAGGTGTAGGTGTACGCTAGGTGAAGGCTGGGTGGAGGCTAGGTGTAGGTGTAGGCTAGGTGAAGGCTGGGTGGAGGCTAGGTGTAGGTGTAGGCTAGGTGAAGGCTAGGTGTAGGCTGGGTGTAGGCTATGTGGAGGCTGGGTGTAGGCTAGGTGTAGGTTAGCAAAACATCAAAAAAGGGGCTAAGCCCCTAAAGGGGGGCCAAAAATTAGGGTGGGCCAAAATTGACCCATGGAAGACCAAAGGGTTGGTCGAAAAATTAGGGGGGGCGTAAAATAGGGGGTGCTGCGCAATAGTTTATATAAACCCTTCTTCGAAGGGTTGCAAAAATTAGGTTGCCAAAAAAATTTAGGTTGCCAAAAATTTGGGTTCCCAAAAAATTTGGGTTCTCAAAAAGGTCAAGGCCAAAAAGGTCGAGGTCAAAAAGGTCAGGCGCAGGTAAAAATTTAGGTCCAATATGTCCGCCCTACTACTTATATATATATTAGCATAGTATATATAGCGAGCAGCAGCAGTTATGCTATAGAGAGTTATAGCAGTAGCATATATATATATATATATATATATATATATATATATATATATGTTATATATATATATATATGGTATATATATATATATATATATATAGAAAAGTATATAGTATATATATATATATATATATATATATATATCAGTGGTGTGCAGTGACCCATTATGTCGGTCATGCAATAATATATATATATATATATATATATATATATATATATATATATATATTATATAGCAGAAGAGTATATAAAAATCTATATTATATATATATATATATATATATATATATATATATATATATATATATATATATATATATATATATATATATATATATATATTTATTTTATTTGTATATATAATCCATCCTCCTTTCCTTTTTTATGAATTCATTTATAATTCTTTCATAAAAATCTTCTGAATTTCTTAACTTCAAGAGAAGGTTCCTTTCTATTGACATCATTGAAATACTTGACAATCGAGTTTCGCTTGTTGTATTCCTCTGATATACTTTAATTCTTTTCTTTGCAGAAAAGCTTCTTTCTACTGTTGCTGTTGTAGATGGTATCGTAGCAATGAGCTGGCAAAGTTTAAAAAATTCAGGCATAACTTCATAAAGTTCATTGTCTTGGAAGTGTTTTATTAGTTGTACAATACTTTTATTTCTAAAATCATCCGAAGAATACACAACTATCAATTCGTTCTGCAGTCGAATTTTGTCAAAATGGCTTCCGTAAATTATGCTTAGAGACTCGAAAGGTTTCTTAGGAAAATCTTTTGCGTATTGTTTAAAATTATGACTGTTTAATAGTTCTATAAAAACAAGATCTTCCAGAGATTTAAATCTGACTCTTAGTTGATTCACAACTGTTTGAATGATGTTATTATATAGATTTCTATAGTAATCACGATGTTTTTCTGATGGAAAATTTCCTTTAACATTGTCATATATTTTAGAGAAAAGATCTTGTTTTTCCTCAATCAATTTAGTAGTTTTCCTAACTTCATTAGCACAATAAGTAATATCCAAACTTTTTGACTGAAGGACATTAAATAAAACATCAGTAAAGGAAAATATTTCACTAAATGTTTCAAGTAGAAAAATAAATTTAAAATCACCTAATTTGTGCTTGAATCCAATTGCGGAATTGATAGTTATTCCATCCCATTTCTCTACATTATCAATTATTTCATCAAATAACTCAATCAATAAAGATCTATTTTCTTTGGCAATATGAACTAAGCGAGAACTGTAATTCCATCTAGTTGGTGCGGTTTTTGGAAACCTTCTTTTAACTACATTATCAAGTGCAATTGTCCTTTTAGGCGATTTAGCGAAAAAACTTCCTAAATCACTTAAAACCGTGAAAAATAACTTACATTCCTTAATACTTCCACATGCTTGAGATAAAACTAAATTCAACACATGTGCACAACAATGTACAAAAACTGCAGATGGATACTTTTCCTTTACCTTACTTTGTAAACCATGAAGATGGCCTGACATGGTAGCAGCTCCATCATAGGTTTGAGAAATTAATTTACTTTCACCTTTAATATTTTCTATGCAGCGAAAAACATGTTGAGCTAAAGCATCTGCCGAACGGTCAAGACTTACGTCTGTAAAACCAAGGAATCTTTCTACTATTTCGTTTTCTTTTGTAAGGTATCGTAAAACAGTAGATAACTGTGAAATATTTGATACGTCTGATGTCTCGTCTAAGAGAATTGCAATGAATTTCGCATCAGAAATTTCTGAATGGAT
>JABUQX010144979.1:10000-17500 GCA_015478945.1 Trachelipus rathkii | reverse complement strand
AGTTAATTAACGGATTAACGCTTTAACGCGTTAATGCCCACCTTTAATGTTTATATACATATATATATATATATATATATATATATATATATATATATATATATATATATATATATATATATATATATATATATATATATATATATATATATATATATATATATATATATATATATATATAGCAGTTATATACCAGCAGAGCATAAATATATATGGAGCATATATATATATATATATATATATATATATAAAGTATATAATATATATGTTAATATATATATATATATATAGTGGTTATATGAAAGGTTTTTAGAATCGGGGTCGAAAATATCAACAGAGGTGGAGTTTGAGTTGAAATTAAGAGCGAGAGAGTTGGAATCAGAAAAATTTTTGAACCGACTCACGTAAACCCTGCTTTCTACTGTACTTAACTTATTTTTTTATAAAATTACTATATACATATACCGTATATTTTCTTTTTCCAAATCTCCCCATTTTACCTCGGGTTTTTACCCTAAAAACCCAACCCTGGTGGGTAGGTGGGCAGCTGCTCAGGGAGGTATCCAGTGCAACCCTGCCTAGTTTCTAGGTTACAGCTACTGACTGAACTTTTAGGGAGCTAACTCAGAGCCTCAGATTATGGTGATGACAATCTTCGAAGTTTAAATAATATAAATTTAAATATATTACTTAATTACTTTACTTACGATATTCCTGTTATGTCATTACTATCAATAACATGTAACAATAGCAATACCATTTACCTTTAAAAGTTTCACCAATGAGGCAATGACATTCATTCAGCAGTGGGAATTGGACAATGTCTGTTACCAAAATATATGTTTAATTTGTAAATTTTTAAATGTTTTTTTTTTTTTTTTCGGTCCAATCAGTTTACTCAGCTCTGCTTTATAGTAAAGCCAAATTAAGAAGACAGTTCAATGATAAACAAGAAAAAATAAAACCAAATTAAGTTGCTGTGGATAGCTTTATCATTAGGAAGAATGAAACTCTAAAACGGTACAAATCATTTATTACTCTCAGTTTAAGTCCAGGTATAAACTAAGTACCGTATAAAAAATATAAATTCAATAAATTGCATAAAAAATAAACATACATAAATCTTAAAAATTAATTCCTCTTTGCATTTTGAAAAATAATATTTTAAGGGTTTGGAATAATAAACAAGAAATTTTAAAATACCAAAAAAAAAATATATTTAAAAAGTGAAACTGAAAAATATGTATAAATATAGCTAGTGATAAACAATAAAAATTAAAGTAGTTTCTTTTTAGACATCATAAGTAAAACAAAACCTCTTAATACAATAAACGCATCCATTTAAATATCTAGACTAAAGCTTCAGTCTCCTAAGCCTACTACTGCCACCTACTATCTACCAGACTACTAATATAAAGTATTACTTAATTCTAAATACAGTAAATTTATAATAATTCATATTTTTAAAATAATTTCAGGACTGTCGTAACAATCAATGTTCATTTTTAACACTAATCTTTAATAAAGATTCAAATGTTTTTATGTTTTCTGTGAAGTTGAAGCTTTACCTGTGTGGGTCTGAAGGTGGGCTCAAATTACTTTTTATCAGTAAAGCTTTATCACAGTAAGAACACTTAAATGGTTTTTTCACCCTGTGTGATCTTTGAATGTGTATTTCTAAATGATGTGTTTTCATGATTAAAACTCTTTCTCACAGTAAGGAACACTTAAATGGTTTTTCATTTTTTTTTTTTTAAACACTCTCTTGAGGGTACTCTCGGTGCTACACCGTCCCCAAACCTTGGGTTAAGGCATAGCACCGCTCACTCAACTCCCCAAGACTAGCCTGATTATTCCTAGGCTTCCTTTAATTGCTTCTATAGCTATCTCCTCGGTTCCAATTTTAGCAGGGATCTTTTGTAGATAGGTTACTAGAGAGGTTTTAATCGCTCCAAGGGACCCCACTACCACTGGCACCACCTCCACCTCCTCCATCTCCCACATCCTTCTGATGGCATATCGTAATCTTTGATATTTAATTTCTTTCTCCCTTTCGTAGAGGGCCAAATTTTCATCGTATGGGACACCTACCTCTATTAGTTGACATGTTCTTGTTGTTTTATTGACTAATACAATATCCGGTCTATTACTTTGTACAAATATGTCGGTGGGTATGCCAAAATCATATAGAATTTGGATATGGTCATTATCTACTATTGCTGGAGGTTTGTAATTCCAATGATTATTAGGAGTATCAATATTATATAGTTTGCATAGTCTGTAGTGAATGAGCTTGCATATGGTATTATGTCTTTCTGTATATATTCCCATACGTAGCATAGTCTTACATCCGGATAATATGTGGGGCACAGTCTCCGCGTCTTTTTCACACATCCTACATCTATCAGAGCAATCGACTCCTTCGATATGCTTTTTGAACCAATTGGTTCTTAAGCACCAAAATCTAAACTACTTTATGACTAAAACTTTTCTCACAGTAAGAACATCAAATAGTTTTATTTTTTTTTCTTTTTGTTAAACACCTCTTTTGAGGGTACTCTCGGTGCTACACCGTCCCCAAACCTTGGGTTAAGGCATAGCACCGCTCACTCAACTCCCCAAGACTAGCCTGATTATTCCTAGGCTTCCTTTAATTGCTTCTATAGCTATCTCCTCGGTTCCAATTTTAGCAGGGATCTTTTGTAGATAGGTTACTAGAGAGGTTTTAATCGCTCCAAGGGACCCCACTACCACTGGCACCACCTCCACCTCCTCCATCTCCCACATCCTTCTGATGGCATATCGTAATCTCTGATATTTAATTTCTTTCTCCCTTTCGTAGAGGGCCAAATTTTCATCGTATGGGACACCTACCTCTATTAGTTGACATGTTCTTGTTGTTTTATTGACTAATACAATATCCGGTCTATTACTTTGTACAAATATGTCGGTGGGTATGCCAAAATCATATAGAATTTGGATATGGTCATTATCTACTATTGCTGGAGGTTTGTAATTCCAATGATTTTTAGGAGTATCTATATTATATAGTTTGCATAGTCTGTAGTGAATGAGCTTGCATATGGTATTATGTCTTTCTGTATATATTCCCATACGTAGCATAGTCTTACATCCGGATAATATGTGGGGCACAGTCTCCGCGTCTTTTTCACACATCCTACATCTATCAGAGCAATCGACTCCTTCGATATGCTTTTTGAACCAATTGGTTCTTAAGCACCAATCCTGAGCTGTAATCAGCGTTCTCTCATCATTTATTTTTAAAAATCCCCTCGCAATTGTTTCTATCGATTTTTCTTTGTTGATAAAGGTCTTGTTCAATACTTCTTTTTTAAAGTGTTGGGCGTGTCTATGTTCTTCCCATTCTACATTATCGGCTTTCTTTCTTGCTACTTTATAAGATTCCTTTAAGATTTTAGTTCTTTCTTTGAGGTTTTTCTCATTCCATCCATTCTGTGTTCTGATATCGATGTTAAATTCATGGAGGTAGTCATTTGCCTTTTTTGTTATTGAAGTTGTTCCAGCCTTGCAATCTTCATGTTCTTTTAACCATCCTATGAATTTGGTTCCTTTTCCTTCTATATATTCTGCTAATCCTACTATTTCATTTTTGTGGGTTCTATCTATATGTGGCATTCCCATACCTCCTTCATCTCTCGGGATGTATATACGGGCTGTGCACTGGTTTTTGTAGATTATTTTGTGTGCATGGAGGAGTTTCCTTGTTGTTGTGTCTAGAGTATTTATTTCATGCTGGTACCAGTCTATAATTCCAAAACTATATCTCATTACTGGCATTGCCAATACCTTAATTGCCTCTATTTTGTTTTTTGGTTTTAATTCAGTTTTTAATATTTTCTTCACTCTTGAGATGTATTCCTTTTTAATTCTCTCTTTCATAATTTTGTTTTCAATCCTGTCTGACTCCTCTACTCCAAGGTATTTGTAAGTTCCTTCCTGTTCCAGTTCTTTGATTTCCATGTTATTAACTATGATGTTTTCAGCATGTATCTTTCTACCTTTGTTCATAACTATGAACGCACACTTTTCCAATCCAAAATCCATTCTAATATCCGCTGAAAAATCACTGACCACCTTTATCTGTCTCTCTGCCTCTCCTCTACTTGGCGCATACAACTTTAAATCGTCCATGTAGAAGAGATGAGAGATTCTCTTTTCTTTCTTCTCGGTTCTTTTATTTATTCTGTACCCATTCTCTAAGTTGTTGATCAGGTTACTTAAGGGGTTGAGGGCTAATACAAATAACAGGGGGGACATGGAGTCTCCTTGAAAAATCCCTCTTTTCACTTTTACATTTTTTATTTTCATAATTCCTTTCTCGTGTGGTAGCTTTAAATTAATTTTCCACATTTCCATTACCCTTTCCATGAATCTTTTTATTTTTTCATCAACTTTGTAGATGCTCATTATTTCCTTCAGCCACGAATGGGGTACACTATCATAAGCTTTCCTGTAATCTATCCACGTCATGCATAGATTTTTTTGCCCTTTCCAGCTATTTTCAATTATCATTTTATTTATCAGTAGTTGTTCTTTTGTACCATAGGTATGTCTACTACATCCCTTTTGCTCTTCACTAATGATGTTGTTCCTTTCTACATGTTTGTATAACCTTTGGGTCAGAACTCCTGTTAATACTTTATATGATGTGGGAAGGCATGTTATAGGTCTATACTTGCTAGGATCTTTGGTTTCTTCATTTTTTGGAATAAGGGTTGTTTCACCAGTTATGAACCAGTGCGGGATGTCTACTCTTCCATCCATTATGTTATTTAAGCATTCTGTTAGGGGCTTGATTAATGATGTTAGTTTTTTTAGCCATATGTTCTGGACCTTGTCCATTCCAGGTGCCTTCCAATTATTAGTCTTCTTGATTACATCCTTTACTTCTTTAATACTAATTTTCTGAGAGTTCATATTTCTAATAGATGTTATTTCTGGGTTATTTTTAATATTTCTCAACCATTCCGTATCTACATTATGCGACACATTGTTCTCATATATATTTTTCCAAAATCCTTCGACCTCCTCTGTTTTGGGTGCATCAGCAACTGTTATCTTGGTATTTCGTAATTCTCTATAAAATTTACCTTGATCTTCTTTGAACAGTTTGTTTTCTTTTTTTTTTTTCTTTTTCGCGCATTTCGTACCTTTTTAATCTCTTTCCTTTTGCTGTTAAAGATAATTTTCTTCTTACAAGAGCGTGTGTTAATTTATCTCCGATTCTAATTCTTTCTCTATTTACTAAATTTTGTGCTTTTCTCTTTGTTGCTTCAACTATTATTTCTCCATTCTGTAACATTGTGAGCATTCCAATTTCTTTTCGAAGAGTATTTATTTCATTCGTAAGTCTAATCTTCCATGGTGGCATCATATTCTTCCTTCCTATATTTGGATTATTTTTCTTATCTTTAACAGTATCAACTCCCATTGTTTCTGCTACTGCTCTTGATGTAGCATAATAGAGTCTGTTCAGCTCTGCCAGACTACAATTTGGTGGTATCAGGCGTGGCAGTACTCTATTTGCACTTGCAGTAACTTTGTTCAGCATAAACCAGTTTTTAATCTTTCTTACTTGTTCTCGCTTTTCAATACCCTGCACCCTATCCTCTTCACGGTAGTTAGCTATTTTGTTCAACAATTGTTCATCAATTGCATTTTCTTCTCTATTGTCACCATTTGGTGGTTGTACATCATTAATGGTTCTTTCATTCAAATCTCTGTCATGTTCCTGATACCAGCTCAAGTTCATCTCATAGTCTGACTCTCTATCTGTTTCGTCATTATTATCTGTTGACTGTTCCGCTTCTACCAATGGTGAGGTACCATGTTCAATGTCTATCTCTAATTCTTCCTCACTCGTTGATTGTAATCGAGTGTGATCCATTTCTCTTCCATTGAGTAAGTTTTCCTCATCATCCAATTGCAGTTTTTTTTGCATCTTCATTTGTTTTATTCTCTTATGCCTCTTTACTCTTACTTCCTCTTTTTTTTCCTTCACCTCCGTACTCAATTCTATCCTGTATTCTTGTTCATCTGTTTCATCTTCACTCGATGTTTGCACTCTATGGGAGTTCTCATTATCTCTTTCACATTGTGATCTCAAGCCCTCCCTCACCTGTGCATCCCTTTTCCCTTGAACTAGCTTTGTTCTTTTATATAATTTTGCTTTGGTACTTTTTATTTCTTGAACTAGTTCTGTATTCATTTCTAATTCATTCTCCATAATTCTTAAAGCCCTTTCTTTAATATTTTCTAAATCCTCCGCTGTTGGCAATGTCGCTTTCATCTTTCTAACACCACCTCCTTTCCTTTCTTTAATATAATTGAGTATACAATGTTTCTGTTTCATCATTGCCTTTCTCTCAACATCTTTGAACTTTTTTTGAAATCTATATTCCATAAAATCATTTGCACTTATTTCTGCATTTTCAACCACGTACTTCCAGAATTCACTCTTTGCTTTCTTAAGTGGAATGAATTCGCCAATGTAGTAGCTTTCCATAAGGTACTCGTTTGCTTCAAAGTTCCAGCTCCATCTCTCACCCTGAATTTCATTCTGATCTTTTTCTTCATTTTCATGTTCTAAAAATTCTTCAACTTCCTTTTCAATAATTTCCATTTCAGCTTTTGTTATTTGGGTCTTACCTAGCCTTACATTTGTTGCTATGCTGTTAAATCTAGTGTCCGGGAATTTCTCAATTTTGCTCCTATCTATCTTACCCCGCTTCAATAACATTTCTCGCATTCTCTTCCAAGAATGCCTCTTGGGGAATTTATTGTGTCTTGAGTAAAAGGAACACCAATAAATTTCATGTTTTTCCTCCACTGACCAGTCCGTTTTTTCTGCTCCCCTTTTATTAAGGGTATAGTATCTGCGGTTCTGGTGTTCTTCAGATGTACCGGGGCCAGCCTCAGGCGAGCCAAACAACACATCTTGTGGAGGTCGAGTCCTGCTGGGTTGGGCTCTTATCGGGACATTTTGTGTCCTCGCTTTTGGTAGGAGAGATCGCGTGATGCGCACAAGGCTCCGTCCCCCCTCATATCTCTCCTGTGGTAGAGAGGGGCCGGCACCGGGGTCTCCGATCCCCCGGCAACTATTTTCATCTGTTTCATCTTTCATGGTTATAACCAGTTTTGTAACTTGTTCGCTCCACAACACCTGCCCGAACGAATGATCTTCCTTTCCCCAAATATGGTGATAGAAAAGCCATCCCTCCGCCCAAATATTGCGGAGAACTCCCCCACCAACGATAAGGTCAGTTACCCGGTAAGGTCAGTTGATATGTTCATATGTGTACACTTTACACTTTACACCTTTGGCATACTATTCACTACACCTACTCAAGCTTTCATAGATTCGGTTGATATATATATATATATATATATATATATATATATATATATATATATATATATATATAGAGAGTATATATATATATATATAAATATATATAT
>JABUQX010144979.1:0-5000 GCA_015478945.1 Trachelipus rathkii | reverse complement strand
CACCTTCAGCCTGCTGAGGGATGGAGAAATACCCATGACTTGATCGCCAGTCCTTTAATGAAAACATTTTAGGCACATCATGCAGCCGCCACATACACACTGTAATATATCCAGATATTTTTTTTTATTATTTTCATTTTTGACGTTTTCGTTATTGAGGTTTTTTTTTGTTTCTTTCTTTCTTTACATATTATTACATCATGACAACGCCTAATTTTCTGACTTGACCAGCGTTTACGTCAGTTTTCGTTTATCACGTTCAATACTTCATCTGAAACACGGCAGGTGACGCTTATAGCACTGTTGAGGGTCGACACTTCATAATATCTGGATTGTGTGCTACCTTCAGCCTTGCTGCTAGTTAGTGATCTCCCGATTTAACAGGTCATTTGAGTCAACGAAGCAAAATCTTCCTTAAATCATATCTCTGCATTTGAATCCCCCGAAGATTTTCATTACATTATTTACCGAGCTTTTCTTACGTGTGAGGCTTCATTGCTGCCGTAGCCATACCAGACGGGCTGACGTCTCAGCGCGAACTAGTCCGCCGTCTACTCATAGGCAGTAACGCAGAGAACTTTACGATCTTTTTAGAGGCTCAATTTTTCGAACAAAGAGTGTTTAGTACCTCACATACTACGGTCTACAATATTCGTTAGCCATACCTGATCTTTGAAACATCTAGTAGGTGCAGCAAATGGGATGACTTGGTGATTATACTTCATCGCTGGAGATAACGCATTATCCTAGAGATGGTTTGACATTACTGACAGGCGTATTGTTTAAACACCGGCGCGGAAAATAACAAACAGACCAGGAACATTGTTCATGAGATAATGATTAACACGTTATTCGTTAACGGATTATTAACAAGAAACATTAAATTCGTACATTTTTTGTTAGAATTGTCTGCAACGAGAGATCGTGTTTCTAATGGGAGCCAACGAAATACACTGCTTGATGGTTGCAATATACATTTTTAATACATTTTAACATATCAACATTTTTAAGTATAACGCCAAGAGTATATTCTCTATACGCCGTCAGAGAATTATTTTACTCTTAATCCTGCTTCATATATTTCTCGATCAAAAGTTATAGGATTCAATTCATATTTGGCGTTTACGATATTTAGAAATGTTGATAATGTTAAAAATGTATTAAAAAGTAAACCTAATATTGCAACCATCAAACGAGGCAACAGTGAATATTTCGTTGAAAATTATTTATTAGAGCACGGTCACTATAAATCGGTTACGGATGTGTTCATAGACTTAAACAAAAAATTTGAAGAAAGTCAAATATGTACAGATTTAATGTTTCTTGTTAATAAATCCGCTAACGAAGATAACGTGTTAATCACATTAAAATCTCATGAGCATGTGAACCTGAAAGATATAAGTTTATTTATTTTCCGCGCCTCAGGTTGGTTTCGTAATTGTTGTTACTCACATGTATACAAAATATCGGGAAATAATATCAAACCATCTCTAAAGGATCTAATGCGTTATATACCAACGATGGAAGAGTATGTCTCAAAAAATGACACCAAGAATTCATTACATTTTGTATGCTTGCCTACTAAGATGTTTCAAGATCCAGGTATGGCCTATGTTTATACAGATATTGTAGACCATCAGTATGTAGGGAATACTAAAGCCTCTTTGTTAAGAGTAGTACATTTTCCTAAAGGTCGTAAAGTTATAAGCTTTCCTAATGTTCACTACTTACCTATGAGTAAGACCCAACTGAGTTCAGTTCGCGTTTATATAAGAGACGTCGAAGGCAAACCATACCCATTCACAATTGGTACAGCAGTGTGTAAAGTACACATAAGAAAGAAGCTCCGGTAAATAATAATAATAATGGAAAGAGAAAGAGTCTTCAGGGGTTCAAGAATGCAGAGGGGATATGGTTTAGGAGGATTTTTTGCTTCGTTATTTCGTAGAGCTATTCCCCTGTTTAAATCAGGAGGTAAATACCTCGCTAAAAAAGCAGCCAGAACGGGAATAAACACAATCCAGGATATTATGGGGGGTGTCGACCCTCGTAGTGCTGTAAAACGTCGCCTAGCCGATGTTTCAGATGAAATGTTAGACGATGTTAAACGAAAACTACGACGTAAGATGACTGGTCAAGGTGTTAGAAAGGTGAAAAGACGTTGTATAAAACGTCTTAATAATAATAATAAAAAAAAGAAAAGGAAAAGTAAAAAAAAACCTCGTAATAAAAAAAATAAAAAAAATAAAAAAAAAAAAATATGCAAACGTAAAATAAAGGATATTTTTGAATAATAATATGTGGCAACTTGTACTTAATATATAGATGTGTACCTAAAGAATATTTTCATTAAAGGTTTAGCGTTAGAGTCGATAAGATGCATTTCCTCCATCCCTCCAGCCCAGACTGTTGTAAGAGTGAATTGGATCTCTTCTCAGTGAACCCTACACAGATCAGCGTGAGTGAGTCCAATTTTATTAGTATTAATCCCGTTCACGCGATCACAAATACCGATGTACCTCTCGAATTCAATATCCCAGGCACTTCTGACCAATATCTTGACCCTTCGAATGTGTTTTTATATTTGAAAGTGAAATTAGTAAACGAAGATGGATCAGATCTCACAGGAACCGATCACGTAGTGTACTCCGAGACAAATTTCCTGTATACATGTTTTAATCAACTTGAGGTGTTTTTAAATGAAACTTCTCTCGGAGCGTCAGCGGCAAGTTACCCTTATCGAAGTTATATTGAAACTTTACTAAATTATTCTCAAGATGCTAAGAGTCTCACCTGCAATCATGTGGTTACTATAATTTAAAAGATGTAGAGAAACATAGAACCGACGCTGCTAAGGCTAAAAATAACACGTATGAATATTATGGACGTGTAAACGGTGATATATTCTCTCAGGAAAGACTTATTCTATCATCAGTGGACACCCGCATCAGGTTAACTAGATCTGCACCTGAATTTGCTCTTAATGTTAAAAGTGCCCTTTTAGCCACAACGGCGGCTCCAAAGCCTATCTCCTTTAAATTACAGGATGCCATTACAAATAACAAAAGATTTTTTGCTTGATTTTTTATTGTTTTTTATTCAGTTTTTATAGATCTTACAGATTTTTAGTTTTTTTCTAGTATCGACTGTTTTAGAAGAGACAGCAGGGAGGATTGTTATATTCATTTGTGGCGAGGAGCCATGCCAAAAAAATTTTTTTTCTTTTCTTCTGATTCTTGCGCTTTACCAGTTTATGCAGATCTCAAATAGGGCTTTTAGTTTTTCTCTAGCACTTAATGTTTTTTAAAGAAGATTTGGCAGAAAGTACTATTGGGCATCTCTCGCCTTGTATTGTGGCTTAAATACTCCTGCCACAACACAAAAACGGTCAATGCTAGAGAAAAACTTAAAACATATTTGGAATCTGCATAAAAACTGAATAAAAACAATAAAAAATCAGAAGAAACCAAAAAAATTTTTTTTTTGTAACGGTAACCACCATACAAAATGAGATGCCAATAAATACTTCCTGCCGTCGTAACACAAAAATGGTCGATGCTATAGAAAACTAAAAACATATTTGAAATTTGCATAAAAATTGAATAAAAAACAATAAAAATCAGAAGAAACATTTATTTTTTATTTTTTTTTAACGGTAACCACCATACAAAATGAGATGCCAATAAATACTTCCTACCACACAAAAACGGTCGATGCTAGAGAAAACTAAAAACATATTTGAAATCTACATAAGAAACTGAATAAAAAACAATAAAAAAATCAGAAGAAACCAAAAAAAATTTTTTTTTTGTAACGGTAACCACCATAAAAAATGGGATGCCAATAAATACTTCCTGCCGTCGTAACACAAAAACAGTCGATGCCAGAGAAAAACTAAAAACATATTTGGAATCTACATAAAAAACGGAATAAAAAACAAAAGAAAAATCAGAAGAAACATTTTTCTTGTTACATTGTGTTATCTATATGTACGTAAAGTGAAATTATCTCCCATTAAACATATGGAAATAGAGAAATCTCTTTTAACCGATACAGCAAAATATCCAATCAAGAGAATTGAGACTAAAATTTTTAACTTTACCCAAGGATTATCGAGTATTAATATACCTAACATTGTTAATGGTAGCTTACCTCAGAAGGTAATAATAGGAATTGTAGAACATGATGCTTATTCTGGAAACTATGGAAAGTCCGCCTTTAAATTTACCCATTTCGGTCTTAAGGGTATCAGTTTGCATGTGAATGGTCAACCATACGGTCGTGATTATGAGATGATATATGAAGACTCACATTCTCAATGTTCGCGTCCTTTTTACGATTTATTTGCCAATACTGTGTCTTGCAGCGATAACGGTACAGGTGTTGATCTCAAGACTTATGCTGAAAACAGTAATTTATATGCATACGATCTCACAGCTGATCTTTCAGCTTGTAATGCTTATCATCTCAATATCCTAAGAAAAGGAACATTAGGATTGAGTCTAAAATTTGGACAAAGTTTGACATCCTCAATCTCAGTTCTGGTGTATTTGGAACATCCTCAAATCATCGAGATTGACAGAGTACGAAATATAATCTTGAATTATTAAAGATGAATGAAGAAGAAATATTAAATGCCTTTAGAAACGAAAGAAGATTTTTAGGTGTATTCGCCTGTAATGAACTTAGCTCTGCGAAATTGGATACCGACTCTGGTCTTATCTTCAACACTTCTCCTCGGGATGTATCGAGCAATGGACATTGGATAGCAGTGTATAAGAATAAAAATAATGTTGTATATTTCCTAGACTCTCTGCATTTAGATTTTATGAATAGTAATCATTATGTAACATCTTTTTTAAAATATAATAATGTTCAATATGTTAAGACCTTATGTTTTCCTGTACAACCTATCAGTTCTAATTTATGTGGTGTATACTGTATTTATTTCATTATATGTTTTTTAAATAATGTTTCTTTTAATAAACTTGTATGAAGTG
>JABUQX010144978.1:15000-17500 GCA_015478945.1 Trachelipus rathkii | reverse complement strand
TTTTAATGCTAGCCTGTTGGAGTTGTTCTTGAATCTGTTCAATATTTTGAACTGTTGATTGAATATTCGAAATTTGCGATATTTGTTGTAATTGTGTGTCAGAGTTTGAAGTCTCCTTATTATCAGATTCCATTTTATTTAATTTGCATTTTAGTTCATTAATTTCTTTATCTTTCTGTTTGCTAATCTCTTTGAATTCATGAAAAGTAAGTTTCAATAAAGATATTTCATTTTGTAAATCGTTAATAACTAAAAGCAAATCAGAGTAATCTGGAGAGGGATTGGCATTTGTGGGGGGGGAAGTAGGGGTAAAGGGTAGCGGGGAGGGGTTGAGGGACAAGTTTAAGAGCGCATTTTCCTGCGTGCTGGTTAAGCTCTCAAACGAGAGATTTGGCACCTCTTCATCCTCTATTGCCCCGGGGTTGCCATTTTTTTGTTTATCCTTTTTCTTGTTATTTTTGTTGGTGTCATTTTCTTTGTTGCTGTTTTTATTATTATAGATATTGTTATTTGAGGAGGTTTTATTGCTTGTAACATTGTTATTTTTGTTCTTGTTGTTGAATGAGCTGTTGTTATTTGAGCTGTTGATCTTGTTATTATTACTATTTTCTTCAGTGGTGCCGATGTTATTGGCCCCGCTTTTGAAATCCTGACTTCTAGTATTCGCCATGTTTGATTATTTGTATGCTTGTTTGTAGCTTTGTTATTCACCACTATTACCTATTACTAACCTTTTAATAATAATAATAATAAAATAATAATAATAATAATAATAATAATAATAATAATAATAATAATAATAATAATAATAATAATACACACACACACACACACACACACACAATAATAATAATATTAATAATACACACAATAAATAAATCACCATAATAATAATAAAAATAATTAAATGGAAATGAATAATAATAGTCATAATAACAATAACACACACAAACACACACACACACACACAATAATTATACACATAATAAGAATAATAATAAATAATAATAATAATACACACACACACACATCAATAATATAGAAAATCATATCAGCTTTTGCTTTTCTATTGCTTTATTCAATTCCCTAAATATTTTCTTCTGGTTTTCATTTAATTTCCTTAACAATACTCTAGAAAAGAATTTGCAAAGAAAGTATGAGGCATATTTATATTTATTAGTTCCTGACCGGTTTCGCCCGTAAACTTCGAACATCTTCAGAGTTTCGATTCTAACAATTGAATGAATTATTTTAACACAAAGATTTAAAATTATAAGTTAGATTTTAGTTCGCATTTCATATAATACTTAATTTAACTTTAAACTTTGTGCTAATGTCTGGTTTTTGATAATAATGATAAATGATAAGATAATGATAATAATAATATTAACTTCCGATAATGATACTGATAAATGATGTAATGATAAATGATAATGATAATGATAATGATAATGATAATGATAATGATAATGATAATGATAATGATAATGATAGTGATAATGATAATGATAATTTGTTATATAAATCATGTCAAAATATGTCATGTTATTCAGAGTATATTACAACTAATTAGTATGTTATTGGGTTCAGAAAAGAGGTTTATGGGTTTTTAACCCTCAAACAAAACATATATCACAAAATTTTATAAGCATTATTCACAATTTAAATTGACAAAAAAATAAAAATAAAAAGTAAAATAAAATGTACTTATATTAACTACTAACCCTCACATACGTTTTCCCTACTTACAAAAAGAGAGAGAAAGAGAGAGATGGTAGTGGTGAGAGAGAAGAGAGAGGTAAGAGGGAGAGAGGGAGAGAGAGAGAGAGAGAAAGATAAAAATTTGGAAGATATATTTCATTATATTAAATATTAACAAATGGGTAGATTCGTATCTAAATGGCAATTTCTGGTAATATGTAAGTGTGTATTTCGCATTTATATTCACGTGTGTATGATTATGATTATGTTAATTTCAATTCAACCCATATTTAATAGCGGCCTTTGGCAATGTCAAATTCAATGCCAATCGATTATTAGTTAATACTAAGAACGTAAATTGCAAAATTCCTTATTAATAAAAATGGAGACATTCACATCTCACTAAATGCGCGTGTTTGTCTGTCGTTAATATTCATAGGCTCATATTAAAATTTTCCTTCACTTCGAATTTTAGCAACTTTCCGCAGATTAATTGGGCAAGTAGAAGAAGAAATTCTGACAAATGTAAAATTCTCATTCCAATTTCGCATGCTACTAAATTATAATGTTAATACGATACACAAAAGAGTGGGAATAAAGAAATATATATATATATATATATATAAGTATATATATATATATATATATATATATATATATATATATATATATATAATAATGTTACTAATGCTAATTTATACGTTAAGGACGTTATTATATAATGCATATCGCACGCATGTTATACGGAAAGAGAAAGAGAGAAAGAGAAAGAGTGAAAACAAGGAATATAAAAGAGGGG
>JABUQX010144978.1:0-5000 GCA_015478945.1 Trachelipus rathkii | reverse complement strand
ATGAATTTATTTAATGTGTGGATGAGTTAATTTTATGGATGGACAAGTTGATTTAATGGATGAACGAATTTTTTTGATTGATTGACCAGTTGATTTGACGAATAGACGAGCTAATTTGATAGATGCAATGCGTTGTTCGTTTGATGGAACGAGTTGTTTGATGTTTGGGACTAGTTGCTTTATTGGTAGATACAAACAAATTTTATAAAGAGAGAAGCTGATTTGATTGATAAATTAGTTATTTTGAGGGAAGGATATGTTTATTTGATGGATGTACAAATTAGTTTAATGGATTGACGAGTTAATTTGATGGCTAGGAAGACTTGATTTGATAGCTGAGATGATCTGATTTGACAGATGGGACTAACTAATATGATGGATGGACGAGCTGATTTAATGGAAGAACAGTAGATTTGATTTATGAAAAAGTTGATTTTATGGATATAGGAATCGATTTGATGGATGAACATATAGATTTGATGTATAAACGAGTTAATTTGATGGATGGATTGAGTTGATTTGATGGATGGCACAAGTTGATTTAGTAGTTGGGATGAGTTCATTTGATGGATGTTACCAAGTTATTCGATGAACGAACTTGTTCATTTGATGAATGAACTAGTTGATATGATGTATGAACGGGTTGATTTGATGTTTGGGACCAGCTGATTTCATGATTGGACGAATTGATTTGATTGAAGAACTAATTAATTTGATGTTTGGGCGAGATGATTTGACGAATAAACGAGTAGAATTAATGGATGAAAGAGTTGACTTGAATCGACAAGCTGCTTTTTTATTGGTAAATGAGATGATTTGACTGATGAGATGAAAGATGCATGGATTTGAAATAGATGGTGATAAATAACATATATTTGCAACACAATCGAAACATCCTCGTCCTCAATAAATTTGCTACACATTAAAATTCGCAAACGTTAGTAAATTTATATCTTCATCTGTGGATGTCTGCAATTTAACCCCAAATGAGGGTCCAAAAAAATCTGGTGGTTGATTCCATGATGAAAGAAAGAGCAACTATGGAATATGATCTTAAAAAATTTTCTCAAAGATAATCAAAGCATTGATAAATCTAATTTAAATTATGGGGACTATCATAAATGCTCGAAAGGTCAAATGGCCGACACGATATCAAAATATTTTTCCGTACAGCCCGCCGCATGTGTTAGGATAGGTTAGGTTAGGTTAAGTTAAGTTAGGTTGGGTTAGGTTAAGTTAGTTAGTTAAGTTAGGTTGGGTTAATAGTTGTTATGTTAGGTTAAGTTAGGTTGGGTAAAGTTAGGTTAAGTTAGGTTAGGTTAAGTTAGGTTAGGTTAGGTTAGGTTAAGTCAGGTGACGTTAGGTTAGGTTAGGTTAAGTTAGGTTAGGTTAGGTTAGGTTAGGTTAGGTTAGGTTAGGTTAGGTTAGGTTACGTTACGTTAGGTTAGATTAAGTTAAGTTAGGATAAGTTATGCTTTATTTAATTCGTTAAAGAAACTTTAAATAACCAGATTTTTTTTTTACTACTGTCGACCATATGACTGGTCGACCATAATCCCTGCCTACCATTTGGGACTAGCTTCTAAATTATTTATGAACAAGAAATAAACATAATGAAAAATTTTTTTTAAATCGTAAAGGAGAATCGAGGGTTGGAGGAATGTGTAATCTGGGGTGTGGGTTTGAGAAAAAGAAAGTCGTTTATACAGTGGAAACATTTTCCCAAAAAAGAAATTTTAAAAACTCACATTAAGGAAATAAAAAAACCTGTCGTAAAATCATATCTTGTAAGAAACATAAAAAGCAAATCTGAAGTAATAAAAAAGACGTGTTTTTGTCATTCTTTCAAAAATTGATTAGTACACAAAAAATAATGTTAAATAATGATAACGATATTGATTTTTTTCATACTTTGGTTATTTTCTATTCCTCTCGGTCTGTATGATGTACGTGAGATTATGTATACAGTATACAGCATAAGTAAGTATATTTACTAATGGTAGGCCAGAGAGATTTCTGGACAAATTCCGTATTTGCCCTTCAGTTATTCAAAATTTCAATGGTTGTTTTTAAAATAAAGCCACAACTTGATTTGTCTAGGTCGAAATGTAAGCAGCGTTGTGATTGGTTAGTAACTAACAAATATCTAATCTTTTTCTTAAATGGCAACTTCCACTTTAAGACTTTTTCGAATAAAAGTAAATAAATAATTTTAAAAAACCAATATTCATTTTCTTTCAAAAAAAATTATAACGAAATAAACTAAAACATTCCTGTTTATAAAACTAAATTTTGGTCATAAACGATGCCAATCATATTTGTTTTACTTTTTTTTGGCATGGCTGAGAAATAGAACTTGCTGGTACACACAGATGGTTATATCTATACTTGGTTATGAATCCTATAATTTAACAATTACTTGCTTGCTTTTTATCCCGTTCTGAGACTTAAGAGAAGCAAACCTACTTTTGTGAGAGCCTTTAACGCACCAATACCTATTATTTGTGCACCTTAATATAAAACTGTTTTCTATACTATTTTTTGTATCTACGAATACACACATCACCATCTTCCAAATGTATGTATGTATGTATGTATGTATGTATGTATGTATGTATGTATGTATGTATGTATGTATGTATGTATGTATGTATGTATGTATGTATGTATGTATGTATGTATGTATGTATGTATGTATGTATGTACTTTTAAACCCCTTGAAATAGCTGATTTTTTTTATAAATGTAAAATAGTGAATGACTGACTGGTTATTCTTGCTTTATTTCTAATTTATAAGCCAAGCCAGTCACAATATTAAAGGTATAGTGCAATGTTATGTTTTGATACTCCTTTGTTTCAAATGTATTTTTAAAATAATTCTTTTTTGGACTTAAAGCGAAAATGTATCCTTAAATACCACTTTACCCCATTACCACTGTATCCACTGTATTACTGTATCCACTGTATTTCCACTGCAGCGAAACCATATCCTTAAATAAAACTTTACCCCATTACCACTGTATCCACTGTATTACTGTATTACTGTATCCACTGTATCCACTGTATTACCAATGTAGCGAAACTGCATCCATAAATAACACTTTACCCTATTTCCACTATATGCACTGTATTACTACTGTAGAGAAACTGTATCCATAAATAACACTTTACACAATTACCACAAGGCAAAATTAGGAGTAGATAAAATTAATTATTTGGAATTTACCAGTAAATTTATTTTTCAAATTTGTCTTTTACTTTTCCGGAAGAAATAAATGTATACTCGAAAAGGTTTAGCCACTCTTTACCATTTCTAATATCGGGATTTAGATATTCGCAAATTAGGAATGTTCGCAATAAAATCTGCATATCTTAAAAAGGACGTCAAATTGTATGCGGATGATTAGCTAATTTGGATGCAGATGTAATCTGCATCATTACCGAAGCAAATCCTTTTGAAAAAGATAACTCGCATCAAATGTAATATATATATATATATATAATATATAAATATAACACATATATCTTGTAACAACAATATATATATGTATATACTATATAATACATATGTATATATATATATATATATACTATATATATATACTATAGACATATATACATATAAACATATATACATATATACACATATATCCATATATATATATATATATATATATATATATATATATATATAAATGTATAAAATAATAAAAACATATATATATGTATGTATGTATATATGTATATATATATATATATGTAGGCCTGCTGCTGTATGGAGTATGTGTTTTTGTAACAGTAATGTAGCCAATATGTAATAGTAATGTATAGCTATATATATAATAATATGTAATATAAATCATATATATGTAATAATAATATATATATAATATATAATAATATAATAATATGTACAAAAATAATATAAAATAACAATGTAATAATAATATAATAATAATAATAATAATAATAACATAATATAATAATATATAATATAGTGAAAGTAGTAATATGGAAGTAATAATAATAATAATGTAATAATAATGCTAACAATAATATTATATATTAATAACAATAATAATAATAATAATAATGTATGTAATATGTAACAATAACAACCAATAATATGTAATATATATATGAGCTGTGCCGTAAATGTAATGTATATGTGTAATGTATATATATATGTATAATAATAATAATAAATATATATATATATATGTATAATAATAATATACTTCAATGGTAATAATAATAATAATAATAATAATAATAATATATGTAATATATATATCTTCAATATATAACTGTATATATGTGTAATAACAATATAACAACAATACAACAATAACAATATGTATATATATATAAGAAATAATAGCCAATAATAACAATAATAATAATATATATATATATACTATATATATAATAATATAATATCATATAATAATAATAATAATACGTACGAATATTAATAATATGTATGTAATATAATAATAATGTACCAATATATAATAATAACAGCTAATAATAATAATAATAATAATGGCATAATAATATAGCAATATAATATATATAATATGTAGTAATGTAATAATAATATGTTGTAATAATAAGAATAATGTATAATATATAATAATATATATATATATATATCTTCTTCTTCAGCTATAATATAATAATATGTAATAATAATATATATATATGTAATAATATGGATAATATAATAATAATAATAATATGTAATATGTAATAATAATATGTAATATATATAATATATATAATAATAATAATAATAATATGAAATGTAATAATCTAAATAATAATATAGTATAATATGTATGTAATAATAATAATATGTATAATATATAATAGTAGCAGTAACAATAATATTAATAATATATAACAAACCATATAAACATATATATATAACTATATGTGTATGTATGTAATACTGAGTGTAATATGTAGCCAATAATAATGTATAATATCGTAATAGC
>JABUQX010144977.1:17500-27500 GCA_015478945.1 Trachelipus rathkii | reverse complement strand
TAAGAAATACATGGTTTGATAAGAGAAACTTACATAAATATGCCTATGTTAATGGAGTGACAGGTATTTGTGCTCTGCTTGATTATGTATGTGTAAGTCAAACGGAGAAAGACAGGCTGTTGGATGTGAACGTCTTAAGGGGTGAAGCAGGGGGTATATCTGATCACTATTTAGTAGAAGCAAAGATAAAGGTGAAAGGAGGGTGGCAGAAAAGATTAAAATTTAACACAAGTGTAGAAGTTACAAGAGTTGAGAATTTAGAAAATGATGAATATTCAACAGAATACGAAAGAATTTTAGCAGAAAAATGGGAATTAGTAAAAGAAAGATAGAAAGAAGAAGTTCAAGAGGAAAGGAATGCTTTTAAGGAAACAATACTGATGACTAAGAGGGAAGTTTGTGGTGTGTAAAAGATTGGCCGAAGGAGTAAAAGAAAAGTTAGCGAATGGTGGAGTGAAGAATTAGATGTTATTATTAAAAAGAAAAAAGAAGTTTTTGCAGAACATTTAGCTATTAATAGACAAGCTGCATGGGAGGAATACAATAGAGTGCGAAATGAAGTTAAAATGAAAGTGAAAGCTGCAAAGAGAAGGGCAGACGAACGGTGGAGTGGAAAGATTGTTGCTAACTATCAGGAGAAGAGTAAACTATTTTGAAAGGAAATTAACAAGATTCGGAATAAGAGAGAAGACGTCATAATTGGAGTAAAGACTTTGGATGGGAATGTAGTTCAGGATGATAGAGAAGTGGAGGAGAGATGGAAAGAACATTTTAAGAAACTGCTAAACGCTGGAAGAGTAGATGAGGGGGAAGAAAGAAGACAAAATATCACGATGGAAGAATTTAGAAATGTAAATGTAAGGCACATTACAACGGATGAAATAGTGAATGCTTTGAAGAAGTCAAAAGGAGGAAAATCTTCTGGGTTAGATGCTATACAAGTAGAAATGTTGAAAAAGGGAGGTGACATTGTTGTAGAGTGGCTGGTGAGATTATTCAATGTTTGCTGGGATCAGTGAGGTACCACAAGATTGACAAGATTCCTGTCTTGTACCAATTTATATTGGTAAGAGGACAAAAGGTGAGTGTTCTAATTATAGAGGAATAAGCTTATTGAGTGTTGTAGGTAAAATATGTAGACGAATTATAATAGAAAAAATTAAAAGTATCACAGATAAACAGATTGGAGAGGAACAATGTGGTTTTAGGGATGGTCGAGGATGTGTGGATCAGGTATTTACCTTGAGAATGCTGGCAGAGAAATTCTTAGAAAAGAGGAAAGATGTTTTTGCATGCTTTCTTGATTTGGAAAAGGCATATGATAGAGTGCAAAGATTGAAGTTGTGGAGAACATTAGAAAGTTATGGAATAAATGGTTTGCTATTAAAGGCGATTAAAGCATTTTACAAGAACAGTAGAGGGTGTGTTAGGATTAACAAGAAGGAAGGGGAGTGGTTTAAAATAAGAGTGGGTCTGAGACAAGGCTGTGTTATGTCTCCATGGTTGTTTAATATCTTTATAGATAGTGTAGTTAAGGTTATGGATAGATTTGGGAAATGAGCTGATATGTAGCTGAATGAAAGTAATTGGGAGTTAAGCGTCTTACTTTTTGCCGACGATTCTGTGTTGATTGCCGATACAAAGGAAAACTGCCTGATTTGTTGCATGATTGAACGAGTGTGCCAAGGAAAAGGATTAAAAATTAATTCAGCTAAAAGTAAAGTAATGAAAATTAGTGCAAAACCAAAAGGAGACTATTCTTAATTTTGATTGGATATCTTAAAGGTAAATGGGGAAAGCCCAGCAGAGACAACAGTTTTTGGATTCTTAGGAACGGATATTGGGGCTTTCGGAGGCATGAAAGAAGAGATGTATGGATGTGAGACGTAGGCATTAAACACTAAAATGAAAAAAAAGGGTTGAGGTTTTAGAAATGAAAGGTTTACGAGATATTTGTGGAATAAAGAGAGTAGATAGAATTAAAAATGTAAGGATAAGGGATATGTGCCGATAGGAAAAATGTCTGATGGAAAAAGCAAATCAAGGGGTACTAAGATGGTATGGTCAAGTGCTTAGAATGAATGATAACAGATTGACTAAGAAGGTTTTTAAAACCGAATTGGTAGGCAATAGGAGAAGGGGCAAACCCAAATGGAGGTGGGTTGATGGAGTAAAGGAGCTATTAATAGCAAAGGGGATTAGTATGGATGAAGGAAATAGATTAACGCGAGAAAGGATCACTTGGAAAAGAATAGTTCCTGGAAAGTTCCATCAAGGGTTGCAAAAAACTGATCAACCTGGAACATAGCAATTAAGCCAACAGCATTCCCGATCTGTACTGACTTATCAACCTGGAGCATACAGCCACAAGCCAACAGCATTCCCGATCTGCAACCGGACAACCACCCCTGCAGTTCGCGAGAGAGACCGTGATGAGTATAATAACATAAGGCGTTGTTATTGGTATATATACAAGGCTGGAGCGTTAAGGTTATTATTATATACAGGAAGGTTAAGGCTATATTATGTTGGTGCTATATATTGCTATATATATGTTGAAAGTTGGTTATTCCTCTCATATATATATAAGCAGCATATAAGTTGTTGGCTATATGTTATATGATATAAGTTATATGGTTACATATGTGCGTTGTTATGCGGGTTACAAGGTTGCTACATGTATATAGGTTAAGCAGGCAACAGCATATGCTGCTACATATAGTTGCTAGCTATATATAATATTACGCTGATATTATTGGTTATATTATATAGAGCTGTTGAGCTACATATTATTATTGTTGCTGTTATTATTATTACTAACATATGCATGTTATTATTATTACATATTATATTATTATTATTATTAGCATATTTGATTATTATATATATACATTATTATTATTATTACATATTATTATACATACATACTATATTACATGCATATATATACATGCCATATATATTATTTGTTATTACATAAGCAGCTAATATATATTGTTGCTGGTTACATATATTAATGTTATTGTTGGTTACATATATATTATACATACATTTACATACATATTACATATATTATGTTATTGCTATTATACATATATTATTATTACACCGTACATAATATTGTTATGCTGTTGCCACGCATACATTATTGGTTATTATTATTGGTTGTTATTAGTTATTATTATTACATATATTATTATTGTATTATATTGAGCATATGAAGAAAGATGATATATATATTGGAGGCTATTGGTGTTATTGTTGTTATATATTATTATTATTATTATTATTATTATATATGTACATCCATATTATTATTATTATGTTATTATTATTATTATGGCTATTATTATTGTTATGCGGTTGCTGGTTATTGTTACATTGTTACGTTGTTAAGGTGCCAGCAATATTATTAATAGCTGGCTGGCTGGTTCAGCATATATATAGCAGCAGCTTCCATATATTACATATATGTTGTTAGTTGCTGCTGGTTATATTACATACTGTTACTAATATTATTAGCTACTATTATTATTAGCTGAGTTGTTACGCTGGGTTGCTGGCTGCTGGCTGCTGGCTGCTGGCTGCTGGCTGCTGGCTGCTGGCTGCTGGCTGCTGGCTGCTGGCTGCTGGCTGTTGTTGCTACCACAAGCAAATTCTACACTATGTATTATTACTATTATTATTGCGCTGGTTGGTTATGAGATATATTGGTTATTATTATATACATATATTATATATACATATTATATATATATTGGCTATTATTATTATATTGTTATTTCCATATTACACTACAATATTATTTAACACACAGCTACGCATACATTACATACTATACGCTGCTGGCTACAGCAAACAGCAGCGCAGCTGCTGGCTGGCTGCTGGTTGCTGGCTGCTGGCTGGTTGTTACAGCTGGCTATTACACAGCTGAGCAGCAGTTGAAGAAGTACAGCGCTGGCTGGCTGCTGGTTGGCTATTGCAATTGGTTGTTGGCTGGTTATGGCACATGTTGCTGGTTACATTGGCTATTATTGGCTGCTGGCTAGCATGGCTATTGGTTATATTGGTTGTTGTTACGTTATATATTATTATTATATATATATACATATTATATAAGTATATATTATATATATATTATTACATATAAAGGTTCATATTACTAAGGCTGGTTGCTGCTGTTACATATTATGCTGTTATGTTATTAAGGTTAAGGTTATTGCTGGTTAAGTATATGTTGTTGACAGCTACATAGCATATATACAGCAGGCAGTTGCTGGCTGCTACATATACATATAAACATACATGAGCAGCTAGCTGGTTACATATACATACTGGTTGGCTATTGCTGTTATGCTGGGCTATGGTTATTGTTACTGCTGGCTGCTGGCTATTGCTGCTGCTAAGGCTGGCTACATAAGGCGTTAGCTGCTATTGGCTGGATGTTATGTTGTTATAAGGTTGGCTGGTTGCTATATAAACATATAAACATATAGCGTATTATTATTATTATTATTATTATATATATTATTATTATATATACATATACATATATTACATATATTATTATTATTGGTTATAATTATTAAACATATGCATAAACATATATATATGTTATATATTATTGGTCATATATATATACATATATATATTATATATTATTATTATTATTATTATTATTATTATTATTATTATTATTTCATATACATATATTATATATAAAGTATATATATATATATATATATATATATATTATTATATATATTATATATTACATATTATATATTATATTATGGTTATATATATAGCATATATATTACATGCCATACACACATATATTGGTGATGGTTATTAAGGTTATTGTTATTATTACGTTGTTGTTACTGTTGCTGGCTACTGCCATAAGCATACAGCAATGTTGGTTGTTGGTTATGTTATTAATATTATATACATTATAGTTGTTACATATTACATATATATATATTTTTATATTACATTTCCATATAGTTACTTCTTACAGCTATATATTATATATAGTAGTTGTTAGCATATGCTGGCTGGCGCTGTATGTTACATATTGGTTATTATTGTTGTTGGCTGCTGGCTGCTGCTGGCTGGCTGGCTGGCTGGGCTGCTGGGCTATTAGCTGGCTGGCAGTTGTTGGTGCATAGCTGGCTACGCTGGGCTGCTGGCTGTTAGCAGCATATTGGCTATTGGCTGTTGTTAAGGTTACATATTATTGTTGCTGTTGGTTACATATATATATATACATATATTATTATTATTATTATTATAAATATATTATTATTATTATATTACATACATTATTAAGGCTGGTTACATATTGGCTGGTTGCTTACAGCTAATCATATTGGTTATTGTTGTTGGTTACAGCATAGTGCCATATTATAAAGAAGGCCATGGCTGCATATTGGCTATTGGCTGTTGTTGTTAACGCATACATACATATTGGCTATTAGTTATTACTGGTTGGAGCATACATAGAAAGAGCTGTTGGCTGGCTACTGCTGGCTGGAACACAGTTGGAATGCTGCTGTGATGGCTACTATTGGCTGCTGGCTGGCTGGCTGGTTGCTGGTTATTGCTGTTGGTTATTGGCGCTATTGCTACTATATTATTATTATTATTACTCTTTAATTATATATTATTGTTAATATATATAATATATAATATATACATATTATACATATATTATTATTATATTATTATTATATATTATTATATATTACATACATATATTATATTATATTATATACTGGCTACGTTATTGTTATTGTTGCTGTTGCTGCTGATATACTACTGGCTGGCTGTTATTAAGTTACAAATTATATATTACGGCATATTACATTGCTAGTTGGTTGGCTGGTATAACATATTACAAATATTACATATGGCTGCTGGCTACATAGCTGTTGGCTATTGCTGGCTATTGGCTATTGTCATACTATATTATTACATATATATTATTATTGGCTATTGCTGCTGTTGTTGGCGCAACAGCAGTTACTATTGCTGGCTGTATAATATATACATATGCGCGTTGCTGCTGCTGTTGCTGGTTACTGTTGGCTGCTGGTTGGCGCCGCTGCTGGTTGCTGGCGCTGCTGGCTGGCGCCACATACATATACATATACATATTGAGTTAGCAACATATATTGAGTATATATACATATACAGCTGTTGTTACTGGGAAGGCTGGCTGGCTGGCTATACAAGGCTGGCTGGCTGCTGGCTGCTGTTGCTGCTATTGCCTGGTTATTGGCTGGCTACATACATATTGTTGTTAGCATATTTCATATTGGCTGGCATTGGCTATTATTGTTATGGTACAATACTATATGGCTATACACATGGCTACTGGGTTATTATTGGTTGTTGCTGCAAGGCTGTTATGCCATATACAACATGCTATAGCTGATACAGCTACAAGTTACTAGCTATTGTTGGCTACTATTGGCTAGCAGTTACTACATATTGGCTATTGGTTATTATTGTTGTTATTACATACTACGCTGGCTGTTATAAGCTACACATACTGGCTGTTGCTGGTTGCTGGTTATTGAAGAAGCAGCACAGGCTGGCAGCCAGCATACATGTCATACATACGCTGAAAGTTGCTGGCTGGCTGGCTGGCTGGCTACAAGATATTGTTGTTGGCTGGCTATTACTAGCTGCTGGCTGCCATACATGGTTGCTGGCTGTTGCTACTGGCCATATTATTATTGCTGCTACGTTGCTGCTATTTAACATGGAGCAAGCTGAAGAAGAAGCAGCTGCCATACATATTGCATAAGGTTAGTTATGCTGGTTATTATATATACATACATATACATATATATTATATTATATATATACATACATATATATTAATAATACAATATTAAATCAATATTAATAGTAGTATTACATATTATTATTATATATATATATATACATATATATATATGATATTATTATCATCAAAAAAAAAAAAAATATATATTATATATATATATATATATATATATAATATAAGCATATATATTATTATTATATATATATATATTATTATTACATATATATTATTACATACATTATTACCATCAAACATATATATATATATTGAAGAAGATAAGTAAGGAATATATGTTATTATTATTAAGGCTATTATTACAAGGTTATTGGGTTGTTGGCTGTTGGTTGCATATACTGGCTGCTATTGGCTATTAAGTTATATATATATATATCTCATCACCCACCTTCTCTCCCCAAGGTTGGGGGTAAGGTGCGTAACATACATCGTAAAAAAAAAATTAGTGGAAGAATATGAAGGAAGTCAAAAGAAAGCCCAGCCTTACCTCAAACTGTATACCTTTTACTGAGAACTCTTCGCAGTCAGAATATCCATCCTGGAGCTTCACAGGACCACGATGGACCCTCACTATAGTATCTTGTCAATGTGGAGATCATCCCTTGGCCCAGCTGGGCTACAACCATACCCCCTCACAAAACCCCGCCTGTTACTCCTAGTAAGCACCTTTCTTTTCGGCTCTGCCTAGCTCACATTTCTCTCTTCCAGGCATTCCTTTACTAACTTAATCCACTTTTTCTTCTGTCTCCCAGCCGGTCGATTCCCAACACACTCACCGCTATATATCCGTTTAACTAACCCACTATCTTCCAACCTTTACCATGACCAAACCTTTTCAACTTACTTTCAATTATTCTCTCATTTACCCCTTTATTCACACCATACAACTCTCTATTATGTTCATTCTCATTTTATCAATTCTTCTCACACCTAAAACGCCCCTAAGATTTACAATCTGAACACTTTATACTTTAGATCTTTATTTCTTATTCCACACCATAGTCTCACTATTATGCATTATCACAGGTAGCAACATACCCTCATGCAAGACTATAGCACACCAAAGACAGTCCTTTAACATCCGCCAACGATTTAATTGCACCAGCCAACTTTCTGTCATTCACAACTTTCCTAATACACTCTTTATCAACCGATCCCTTTTCATATAACATATTACTTAAATATTTAAACTCAGACATTCTTTCCAGCTGCTCACAATCTAACATAACTTCACACCGAGGACTGTCCTCATTCACGACCAAAACCTTACTTTTATCTACTTTTACTTTTAAACCCCTCCTTTTATACACCCAACAAAATCTCTTTGCCAATCCTCTCAAACTCTCCTTATATTCGCCACACAAAACTAAATCATAATCATGAAATAGGTAGGAAACTCTCCATTCTCGTCCAGTCTCTATCATTCTAACACCATTCCATGCCAACCACACCTCTAATTTTTTCATAACTCCACCCATATACAAATTGAATAATGAAGGATACATAAGCCCATTCCTGATTCAATCCGCAATTAATATAATACAAATCACTTTCGACTCAATTTATTCTTACACATGCTTTACTTTCATCATGCATACTTTTGATTTCATTGGGAAACTTATCAACAACACCATATATCACTAACACCTACCATAGAGCTTCCCTATTAATCCTATCATACGCTTGTTTCAAATCCATAAAACCTAATACAATTTATTTTTCTCATCCCTTATTTTCTTAATCATTTGTTTCAATGTAAAGATTTAATTCACACTTCCTTTACCACTTCTAAACTCACCTTGTCAGTACTTAACGTACTCTTTTAAACAAAATTCCAGCATATATCTTCGATAAAACTCGCAATCAAATAATTCCCCTATAATATCTACAGTTACCTTTTCCCACTTACAACTATATAAGGTTCCTATTATTACTCTGCTTCAATCCCCCAGAACTATATCCTCAAAAAACGCTTTGTTACACAACTTTCAAATCTAATCTATCACCTTCTCATATATATATATATATATATATGCTGCTGCTGCTGCTGTATGGTTGGCTGGTTGAGCGTTATTGCTGCTGTTGGTTACTGCTGGCTGGCTGGCTACAGCTGCTGGCTGGCAGCACAAGGTTGGCTACTATTTCATACATACAGCAGCAAAGAAGAAGGCATAAAGGCTATTGCTGGCTGGCTGCTGGTTGTTGAAAGGCTATGCTGCTATTGGTTACTGCTACTGCTGGGTTGTTGGCATACAGCTACATATATACAGCTATTATTATGGCTGGCTATTATATTAAGTTATTACTATAGCATAATATATATATACATATTATGGTATTATTGTTGGTTACAGCATATATACAAGCATATATACATACTGTTGCAAATATTATAATATACTACACTGTTGGTTATTGGTTGCTATTATTGGCTGCTGGATATGTTACTATTATATTATTATATTATTATCATATATACATATATTATTGTTAATATTGTTGGTAGAAGAAAGGTTATATATATATATAGGTTGATATATTATTATTATATTATTATTATATAAATATTATATTATTATTATTATTATTATTATTGGTTATTATTATTATTATTATATACAAACTATACATAAACGCATATATGCTATTACTTAAACATACATATTATTATTATATACTATTACATACAGAAGAGTTGAATAGTTAGCTGAGATATATTATTGGTATTATTATTGGTATTATTACTGTAATATATATTACCTATTACATAATATATATATATATATATATATATATATATATTATATATATATATATATATATATATATATATATATATATATATATAAATAATGACAAACTTTATAATCGTAAATGGAAATTTATTTAAAAATACATATAAAAGAAATAATAATGTCAACATCGAAGGAATATGGATAACAAAAAAATTTCGCACGTTAAAAATAATTAAAAAATTATTTGCATGTACTTTGCAGATTGTGTACAAAGGTGCGAGTACAAAGGCAAGCACAGTATTTAAGATTCTGCAATGAACAATTACAAGTACAAGCAATTCAAAAATCCATTTACAATCAGCATTTGTTCCTTCTGAACCCAAGCCTTTATATA
>JABUQX010144977.1:5000-12500 GCA_015478945.1 Trachelipus rathkii | reverse complement strand
CATTATTATTTGTAGTCAAAGCATGACTCTTAAATTGTAGTGCAAAAACATTAACATTTCTCCCGTTTCTGAGTCCATCCTATTTTTTTAGGAGAATAAATTGATCCTCCAATTCTGAAGAGTCTTTCACTTTCCATGGAAAAAGTGGGCGAGCTTAAATATTTTCTAGCAAGGACAGCCAAATGCTGAAAGGTACCTTTATTCGATGACCATCATTGTAAGGGACTTTGAATTTTTAATGTTTCATTTTTTTATATTGGCTGATTTCTACTTTTATTACATCTTCAATTTTTTCAATATATGTGTCTTTCTCCTTAGAAATGAGTTTCTTTGCTGTTTTTAAAGTCTTTTTCCCTTTAAATTCCGAAAAACAGCTTTCAAAACTGAAGTTAAAACTATTATCTTAGTATCATCAAATTCTTTTTCGCCCTATTCTGTTGATAAATGAGAAGAACCTGAAGATTGGTTTAAAGTAGTGGAAACTTTTTTCCTTTCCTTTATACAACATATATCTTCGCGCATCCATTGCTTAAGAATATCTTCCACTTTTTTATTGTTATATTCATGCTCAAGGAATGTTGTTTTATAGCGTTAATCAAGATAGGTAGCAAGCACAAGATTCTTATCAGTAAATTAATGTTGAATCTATTTTTTACTGAATTTTTCCATGCTGATACTGTAGACCTAAGTCCCTTAAATAGTCGTTTTTTCTGATTTTTTTAAAAAAAACTGCAAATCACTTTCATATTTGGGATTATTGCCGATGTCATTGATTCCTTGTGGCTCAATAAATTTGTTAAACCAACAAAATTTTTAAGTATTTTTAGCAATTTTTCAAAAACTTTTCGTTGTTTCTAAGCATGCAGGTTTTGAATGATCACTGCAATATGAAATGAGAGCCGTCTTTGTTCCAAATTTTTTGAAAGCATATGATACTGGCTATTGCATCTGGTTTGTACATCCTGAATAAATCTGCGCTGTGGTAAATTAAATCCAGTTTGATATTCTTCATACTTGGCAATAGCTTGAGGCGAGTGGTTAAAATGACCTACGATTTGTTTGCATATGGATATTTTTTTCACGTCTTTTTGTTCAAATATGGCTTCATTGAGAACTAGTATCAAAGAGTGTAAAAAGCAAGATAATTCCTGGAATCCTGCTTGTGTAACTCCTGCAGCCATATTAGGTGCATTATTCCTTACTATAACATAAATTTTATTAGCAGGATTATTGAATTCTTCCATAACATTTTGAAGACAATCACTTATATTAGATGCTGTGTGAGATACTTGAAAAGGTGAAACTCGAAGCATAGCATTTATATTCAATAGCTCCAATTATCACAAGCCTACAAGGCAAATATTTCACTGCTCACTTATAAGTTCACGTTTATATAATTATCAAAACATATTACATAACATGACTAAAGAAACATTGCCAAATGACTGCCTCACCATGACTGTCTGAAAATCCTAAAATGATGATATCTTAGGCTCTACGCAAAGATGCGCCGCTCAATCCAGTTTTCTTTAATTAAATAGAATTAATGAAGAACTGAAATTAAAAATCAATATACCAGACTTCAAAATATTGTCTTTGAAATATCATAAATATCAAATAAAAATTATTTTCAGATTGTATACCAAAGAATCGGTTAAAGAATCGGTAAAATTTTGCCGATTCCGATTCCGATTCCTGAAAAACCACCGATTCCTCCAATTCCGATGCCGATTCCGATTAATCGTCCCATCACTAATATAATATTTATAAGTTAAGCGAGCAGTGATATAGGCATATATGGCGCGAGCAGCTATATGTTATTGTTACGCAGCGTTAGTTGAGCTATGGCATGGGCTGGGATATTGGCTACATTGCTGGTTGCTGTATTGGTTGGTTATTACTACATATACATATTAGTTGTTGATATTGTTGGCTATTACTATATTATATTACATATTGGTTATATTATTATAGCTATAGCATATACTATTATTGTTATTACGTCGCATATATATTATTATATATATTGTTTATGTTGGTTCATATTATTATTATTATTATTATTATTAACATATTATTATTTTGGTTATTATTGTTATTATTATATATTATTATTATTATTATTATTATATTATATATTATTAGTTATTGGTTATTATTATTGTTATTATATATATTATTATTATTATATATTATTACGTTTAATATATATATATTACATATATTATATTATTGCTATATATATGTTATTATATTATAATATAATATATATATTATTACTAAGGCTATTATTATTATTGGTTGGCTGGTTGGTATTGGCTGCCATTATTATATTGTTATATTAGAGTTACATATTATTATTATTACATATTGATTATTATTATTACTGTTGTTGGGTTATTATTATTGGGCTTTATTGGGTTATTATTATTATTATTACCAATATTATCATTGTTATTATATTAGGCTATATTATTATATATACATACATATATATATATATATTATTACATATTATTATTATTATTACTGCGCTATTATTATTATTACATATTATATATATTATTATATGTTGGTTGGTTGTTACAATAGTTGGTTGCTGTTAGAAGGAAGGTTACATATATTATTATTATTATTTAATATATACATATTATTATTACTATATACATATACATATATATATTATATTATTACATATTATTATATTATTGTTATTACATATATTATATTATTATGAGCATATTGTTATATATTATAGTGTATATTATTATGTTATATACATATTATTATTATTATTACATATTATTATTATTGTTGGAGTTATTATTATTATTATTATTATTATTATTATTATTATTATTATATTATTATTATTACATATTATTAATATTATATAGTTATTATTAATATATTATTATTGTAATTTATTATTATATTGGTTGGTTACACATTATTATTATTACATATATATTATTATTGGTTGGATACATACATACATACATATTATTATTATTATTATTATTATGATATGGCATGTTGCCATATGATATCACGCCATACTATTGGTTATTGTTGGTTGTTATTGGTTGGTATTACTATTGCTGGTTATTGCTATTGCTGCTATTATTGCTGGTTAGCTATTGGTTATTATTACATATTATTATTATTGCTGCATTTCAAAAAGTTATTAATATTACATATATATATATATATATATACATATATATATTACATATATATATATATTACATATTATTACATATATATTATATATATATATTGTTATTGGAGAAGAAGTTATTGAGCTGGCTACTATTGGTTACATATTGTACAGGAAGATATATATTATACATATATTGGCTATTACATGCTGGTTACGTCATTGTTACAGCGCTGCATATTACGCTGGCTAGCTGTATTATTACAGCGTTGTTATTGCGTTGGCTGGCTGCTGGCTACTATTATTGGCTGGCTGAAGAGCGAGTTGGCTATTGGCTGGGCTATTACGTTATTGGCTATTATTGCCTGCTACAAGGCATGGCTATTGCTGGGTTACTGGTTGCTGGCTACTATTGATATTACATATGTTATTATTGCTGGGTTGGTACAGCTGGCTGCTGGCGCTGTTGGTTGGATATTGGTTATTGGCCATGCCATGGCTATATTACATACATGCATACATACGTTGGTTAAAGATAAGGCTACATATATACATGTCATTGGTTACTATATTGGCTATTATTACATATAGTTGAAGATGAGTTAGTTAAAGAAGAAGCATGTTATATTATTACTGGGATATTGTTGGTTATTGGCTGATATATACATTATTATCATTCACATTGCCATACACGTCATTGGCATATATTATTACATATATTGGTTATTGGCTACTACATATATATTAGCTATTATGGCTGGCTGGCTGCTGCTGTTGTTTCATACATACATACAGCATGCTGGCTGGCTGGCCATACATATTGCTGGTTATTGTTATTGTGCTATAGCTATACATATTGCACAATACAGCTGATACATGTATATTATTATACATATATTATGCCATATATTATTATATATATTACTATATTTGGGTTATTAAGTTGTTATTATTGGTTATATTACTACATAGCATATTGTTGGCTGGCTATTGGGTTATTATTATTGAGCTACATGGGAATAGTTGCTGCTGGCTACTATTGTTACATGCTGCTACTGGCTACTGGCTACATATTGGCTACAAGGTTGTTGCTGCACAGGCTGCTGCGCCACATGGGCATATTACATATTTTGATATATTAATGTTGAAGAAGAAGAGGCAGGTTATGCTGTTGGCTGTTGTTGGCTGAAGAAAGAAGAGAGGCAGTTGAGCCATACTGCTGCCATACAAGCTGGCTATTGCCATTATTAAGTTGCTAATTACAGATTGGCTATTGAAGGCTACATATTAGCTACAGCTGTTACATACAGTAATATTATGCCATACATATATTATTATTATTGCTGTTGGTTATTATTGTTGGTTATTATTACTGTTGTTGTTGGCTATTATTATTATATTATGTTAATAAACAAGAAGAAGAAGTTATTATTATTATTACTAGCATTATTATGTTATTGTTGCTGGTTATTACATATTGGTTACTACATATTATTATTGGTTACTGCGTATAGTTATGAGATAGCGATATTAATATTACATATATACATATTATACATATATTATATTATTGGCTGGTTGGCTACATATTGGCTATTATTACATATACGTCATTGGTTGTTGTTGGTTATTAAGCATATATTATTACATATATTATTGTTATTATTATATATTGTTACATTATTAGTTGGTTGTTGGAGCATACATACATACATACAGTTATAAAGTGTATATTATTATTATTATGCAATATTTACCATAAGTGTACATTATATATATTATTATTATGGTGTATGTTATGCTATATTGGCTGGTTATTGGCTGGTTAAGCATAATATGTTATTATGCTATTATTGGCTACTAATATGTATTATTACGCTAATATACATAAACATATTATTACATATGGTTGGCTGGTACATATAATATTACTGGCTGGCTACATGGTTAGATATATTATTATATTGTTGTTGTTGTTGTTATTTATTATTACATATTACATATTATTATTATTATATTGTTGTTACATATATATAGCAACATAGCACATAGCGGTTGTTGGTTGATATTGTTGTTGCTGGTTATTATTGGTTGTTGCATATTGGTTACTATATTATTATGATATATTATTATTATTATTATAGTTATTATACATATATATTATTGTTATTATTATTGCTATTATTATCTATGCGTATATATATACATATATATATATATATATATTATTATTATATATATTATTATGTTATTATTATTATTATACGTAAATAGATATTATTATACATATTATTGGTTGGCATATATATATTATATATATTATATATTATTGTCATTATTATTGGCTACATACTTATACATATAGTTATACATGAAGAGTTACATATACATACGCTTTATATGCAGCATATATATATATATATATATATATATATATATATATATAGTGGTATATAAACAGTGTTCTTTCCCACGTGAAAGTAATTACTTGAGATTAAGCATCACTGAAATGGAAAATGTAGGGAAACGTTTGTCATAGCGAGGGTATATAGGTTTGTTAAACATGTCAGTTGCTGGCAGGCTGCGCCTAGTTACCTTTTATTGCGCGTAAACGTCAGATTTTAATTTTGAGTGAAATGCAGGAATATAAAACCATTGAGAAAGTAAGGTTCTTTCTATAGCCAGATTGACGTTGAAGAGTGAGAGAAATTGATGGTAACATCGGTATCAATTAGCAAAGATTCTATTCATATAATTTTGCGGATGAACTAGGATTGCGCAATGTGTCAGTCAAATTTTTTCCAAAAAATTTGTTTCGCAGGATGAAAGTTCCGTCAGACTTGACGTCGCATAAGACATGTTGAAAAATGTCAACAAGAATGCAAAGTTTCTTAATATCATAGTAATTGGAGACAAATCCTGGGTGTATGAATAAGACCCCGAAACCAAAGCCTAGTAATCACAGTTAAAGCATTAAACAACGCCGATATCCAAGAAAAAACTGAATGACAAATAATAACTAAAGAGTATTTTCGGTACGCCCTCTGTCGCCTCTGTGGTGCAGTTCATCGTGAAGGAAGGGATCTATAATCATCACAAAACTGAAAACTACATATCAATAAAGTCCCAGCACATTCTTTATTCCTGATCTAAGATTTCACAGCAAAAAAGGGACCTTTCAATCGTTCGCTATACTGCTTACTCTTCGGACATGGCTCCATGTAACTTCTGGTTATGAAAGACACCAGCTTCGACAATCAAAAAGACATTATGAGAAACGCGGCAGCAGAGTTGAAGATCACTTCAAAATATGAATTCCAGAGATATGTCAATCAGTGGCAAAATTAGATGTGTATTATTAGGCAGTGTCTTCCATCTTAAGTTTGTAAAAATAATGTTTTTAGAGTTCTGGTTAAGTTTTAACTAGAGACAAAGCGTATCGGGAGTGCAAAATTCTCTTTCTCCTATCAATCTCGCTAATTTTCATTCAGCTAGAAATCGTTGCAGGGGTACCCTTCGACTGGCAGAGTGTGATTTCATCAAAGGAAAATGCGCTAACCTCCCTGGTTCTCCTAGTGATAAATCATTCTGACCTCTTGCCAAAAACATCTCTAACAACTTCAAAAAGTCTGCCTTTCCTCCTCATGTTTAATCTGATTTTTCTGTTGCTAATTCTCCATCTCAAAAGGTCAATTTTTCGGCCTCCTATTTTCCTCTAACTCAACCCAGAACAATTCTGGCATTTCCCTTTCTCCTCCTTCCCCTCTTATGTGTCCTATGCCTTTGATTGTGATTACATTTGATCGGGTGCATGGGATCCTGAAATCTATGAACGTAAGGAAGGTGGGTGGCCCGGATGGCACTCCTCCCCTAGTTTTGACGGAGTGTGTTTCCGTGCTGTCCCCATCCCTCGTTCAACTATATTCTCTCTATGTCTCAGTACAAGTACTTTCCATCATTGTTGGAAGCACGCACACGTCTAACCTATTCCGAAAAAAGGAATCAGCTTTGATCATTTTAACTAACGCCCTATAGCTCTCATTTGTATTCTATCCAAGATCTTTGAAACATTTTTCAACTCTCACATCTTAGATCATCTGGAAACTCATTTATTAATACCAATTGCCGGTACGGCTTTCTGCGCTTGAGGTCTACTGGCGATGTACTTTCCTGTCTAAGAGATTTATGGTTTTCCGCTCTTAGGAACTTTGGGAAGACTTTCTTGGTGGAGCTTTACATATGCAAAGCATTTGACTGGGTATGGCACGCGTCAATGCTCTTTAAACTCCCCTCCTTTGGTTTTCCTTCTCTTTGATTATTTTTGTCTAGCTTTCTTTCAA
>JABUQX010144976.1:32500-35000 GCA_015478945.1 Trachelipus rathkii | reverse complement strand
ACTTTAGAAATGTGGCAGTAAGTAGAAAATGAATTCCCAAGTGCTCGAAACAAGATTCATGTTTTAAACATGTTAATTATATATATATATATGATATATATATATATATATATATATATAAGAGTACATATATATAGAGAGAGAGAGAGTATATATAAGAAGGTATGGAGTATATATACAGTTAAGAGATATATATATATATAGATGGCGTTATAATATGGTAAGGCATAGTCATAAATTCATTCTCTACAACAATATAAAATCAGCAAGTATGCCCTTTTTTATTCCTTTTCTTGTGCCACACTGATTGAAAAATTGAGAACTACATCTAACATGCTAAAGAAAAATTAACAAATATTATTTTTTTAAATATTTTATGCATGTTTTTTTTATACTTATTGGGTGTTTTTTAAATTTTATAAAACCACCAACTACGGATTTATAATCCAACCATTTTAAACTATCCCAACTTATATATATATATATATATTGTTACATATATATATATATATATATAAAAAAGAATATTTATATGATATATATATATATATATATAACATGTGTGCTATATCTATTTTTATATATATATATATATATATATATATATATATATATATATATATATATATAATATCCCTATGCATTTCACTTATGGCGAGATTATATACAAGTTGTTTTTTGACTTTGTTTTTCATATATTGTTATTATATAGATAATACTGCAATTGTGTATATTAAATAAAAGAAACTATTGGGGAATAGTGGGAAGAAAAATTGCCTCCTTCTGGGGTCGAAACCAACGCATGTTGGGTGATTCGAGACCGAGATATCTTTCACTCTACCGACTGAGCTATCCTCTAACCCAAAAAGTTACATTATATTGTTATTATATGATACTAACAACAATAAATTTCATTTTGGATAAACAGGATCAAAAAATTTAAATAAAAATGTAAGTATTTAATAATATCTTACTCTTTTACGAAAGCGAATCTCTGATATTTTAGCTCTAAAATCTACCCGAAAGAAAGAGGAAACAGCGTTACGGGCAAAAGCTTAGATTCAGCGGAAGCTTAGTCGAAATTACTGCATCGTCGATTATCGTTAGGTTGCGTTTTATCGTGTCTCTAAGTTCAAGCTTTAAGATGTTTTAATATGTATAATAAAATCTATATATGAAAACAAAACCTAATACGGAAGTATTTTACCCAAAACAATTAATTTTTACCTTACTTTGAATTCTTTTACTCGGAGCACTAAAGTTTTTTATAATTCAAAATCAACGTTTTGTCTTACTTTATCACCACTCCTTGTTTATTTTACCCTTTCTCGCTCACATCTTAATTAATTGCAAGTATCATACACTACTAATATATGAAAAAGAAAAAAACATTTATCTTGCAAATATTATGAACCGGATAAGGTCATATATATATATATTAGTATAAAGAGCATATATATATATATATATATATATATATATATATATATATATATATAGTTATATATATATATATATATATATATATATATATATATATATATATATATATATATATATATATATATATATCCCATAAAGAGGGCTATACAACTGTGGGTTGCTGCTTATCCTTTGCATGATGAATTTTGGTTGAAATAAAAAATAAAATAAAATAAAAAACACTATTAGCAGTTTTTTTGAAAAGAAGATGTATTTTTCTTTTTTTTTATTTTTTTTTTGTGGATTCATACTTGTATATATTTGTTAAACAATAGAATATCTTCAAAGGTCAATAATACTTTTTAAGGTGCAAAAGATAATCTGCAAATGTTATTTGCAAAAATACATTGGTTTCGAAAAGTATTATAATCTTGATACCTTCAACTTTTTTTTTGTTTATTCTTCGACAGTCTTTATATTATATAATAAATAAATAATTTTCAAAATGTAAATAGAGTATCAAAAATATTTTCAACTATATGATATTAATTTTGTTTATATATATATATATATATATATATATATATATATATATATATATATATATATAGAATAGTTATATATATAATATTATTATATATATGTTATTATATATATATATATATACAAGTATATATATATAGTATATATATATATATATATATATATATATATATATATATGATATATATATATATATTAGAGAGGTATATAAATTTGGTTGTCTAAAGCGTAAAATCTGATAGACATTTGTCGAAGTTTTGAGCGCAGCCTTGGTCAGCATCAAGCGCGATTCGGGTTTTTGCGCTTTTTGAACTGGGCTTTGCTTTGACCTTAATCGCAGGATTGAAAGCATCGAGCGGAGGCGCTGCTTATCTGATTTATTGTGGCGTTCTTTCACTCAAAGGGTTTGATCCTTTTGCTCCCACTCAGACACTTTATTTATTTATTTATTTATTTATTTATTATTTATTCATATATTTTACTTCTATAATTATTTCATCTTTGAAGACACAGATTATTTTTATATATATATATA
>JABUQX010144976.1:25000-27500 GCA_015478945.1 Trachelipus rathkii | reverse complement strand
CTACAGCGAAAATGGGAATACATTTTTGGAATCCTGGTAAAATTTTAGTAAGGAAATGTAATTAAAGAATACCCCACAGGGTATACCGCACCGATGGTAGGAGTCGGTACCTTCGGCCTGGGAACTGACGGGCAGACTATTTCTCTGTGAGTGGCCCCTGAACCCCTGCTCTTGGTGCATTTCTGGTGTCGTGGGGTTCCCTCCGCCCCTACAAGGAAACGTCCCCCCTGTGTTCCCGTCGGCTCGAGCCCCCCTTACATTGAGCCACAAGTGGTAATACCTTTTCAACATTGATATATATACTTTACCCCTAGAATATAAAAATTTATTTCTGACCTCTAGAATCATTCATTATGTATCATGATGCTACCTGTGAAAATTTTTTGATCCGAGCTCCCGTTCCGTGGGCGTTATAACTTTGTCCATATATATGTATATAGCAAGGAAGCAGAAGAGTTATGTGATATTAGTGAAGATGTTACATATATATATGTTAAAAGTATATATATATATATATATATATATATATATATATATATATATATATATATATATATATATATATATATATATGTATACATAAATATATATATATATATAGACATAATTTTGTAAATTTTTAAACAGACGGCAAAATTTATGACGGAACTCTCTTTGTCTACATAAAATTTAAGATGGGTATCGGAATATTAACGTTTGGTCATATTTATGAAGAGGCCGTTGAAGGACTTCTCAGGGATAGCAGCAGGCAGCATATACAGCATATATAAGGTTGTTATATATATATATATATATATATATATATATATATATATATATATAAAAAGATATAAATACATAAATATATATATATATATATATATATTATTATTTCTTGTATGTTTTTCGTGTGTGTGTACGTGAAAAGTCTGTAAAGTATTTTTGAATGTAGTCAGTAGGACAGGATTTTGGAATAATTGAAATAATATTTTATTATAAAAAAATTTAAATAAAATTTTGTTTTGCAAATATTTTTAAATATTTTTGGATTCGCCAATTAAAAAAAAAAAAAAGTAATTTTTGAAAATATGTAAACTTCAAATATTGGAATTTAAAATATTTATAAATAATCAAATGAAATTTGCAAAGGGGGGAAGAGAGAGAGAGAGAGAGAGAGAGAGAGAGAGAGAGAGAGAGAGAGAGAGAGAGAGAGAGAGAGAGAGAGAGTTGGTTCCTAAGTGACTTTAAATAAGTGACAAAGTCTCTTAAAATAACAAAAGATTTGAAATCTTAAAAAAAAGAATTTTTTTTTTTGTTTCAAGGATCGCCTCGCACTCTCATTAGGCTCCGGAATTGAATTAAATTAATTAAACTAATTTATCTTCAATTAAGACTTAATCTCTCTCTTTCTCTCTCTCTTTCCTCTCTCTCCCTCTCCTCCTCTCTCTCTCTCTTCTCTCTCTCTCTCTCTCTCTCTCTCTCTCTCCTTCTCTGAAACACACGCACACACACTCGCACTTTATTACTCCTGCTATGCCTATCTTTCTATCTATCTATCTATCTATCTATCTATCTATCTATCTATCTATCTATCTATCTATCTATTAATCACTCTCCCTCTCTCTCTTTTATCCTTTTCCCTTTTTCTTCTCCCACTCTTTCTCTCTTTCATTATTTCACACGTTACATTAAAGTTTTCCGTTGTTCTAAAAGTGACTTTAATTGTTTTCTGTGTCTTATTCGAGACATTTTGTTCGTTTTTTTTCCTCTTCCTCTTTGGTGGGACTTTCGGAAGAATTACAAATCCCTTATCAGTGGCGTTAATTACAGTCTTATCTCTTTAATTGATTTGAGACCTTTTACTCTATATATTGCAGTCACTTTATATATATATATATATATATATATATATATTTATATATATAGAGCGTCTGTGTATATAGATATATATATATATATATATATATATATATATATATATATATATATATATACAGTATGTATATATATTTCGGGGGGGCCAGACAAAAATCGTTTCTTATATATATATATATATATATATATATATATATATATATATATATATATATAATATATATATATATATATATATATATAAAATATATAAAGTGTATATATATATATATATATATACATATATATATATATATTATTTGATATTATTACATATATATATATATTAAATATATATATATATTATATATATATATATATATATATACATATATATACATATATTATTATTATATATATATATATATATATATATATATATATATATAAAGGTGGAAGGACTAGTATTAAATTTTTAAGAAAAAATGGGAATAATTTATATAAATTACTAAAATCATCTTACCTAAATTGTTAAATTTAATCGCCGGGCATGAGAGTGAGCAAAGTCCGAGATAACATCTTCAGTTTTTATGTCAATATTTCGATGTATGTAGAGGAGGGCAAGTCCAGTAAGTCTTTCATCTCCAATAGCATTTCTCAAGTAGGT
>JABUQX010144975.1:17500-27500 GCA_015478945.1 Trachelipus rathkii | reverse complement strand
GTTAATGTTAGCAGTTTATTCGTATGTAAGGTATGTTAGGTATGTTATGACACGTTATAGTCTTAGGTCTAGTTATGCTATGTTATCTTTATTGATATGAACACTCTGATATGTTAGCATTTATTCATTTATATTTTACAATAATATTTTATTCAAACTTATTTTTGTTATGTTTATACAAAATATTACTTTATGGGTTAACAATATATCAATAGATCAATATATCTATAGATGGATAGATCATGGATGAAGGGAGGGAAGGGTTAGGTGGTTTGATTTACTGATTTACTGATTAACTGCTTTAGAGTCTGTAAATCGCAAATAAACAAAATTGAAATAAAAATAAAATTTGAAAATAAATAAATAATTAAAATAAACAAAAATTAAATACAAAGTATAAATGTAAAATAAAACTTGTAAAACAAAATATACATGTTTAAACTTAGGAAAATAGCATTTTAGTTGACGTTTACAAAAGAAAATGAGATTTGAAGAAATGTCAGTTTCTAACTTTTAGAAAACGAGTTATCTTTGAAAGATGCAATACAAATAACGGCTTGTACATGTGTAAACATAATCAATCATGTGAACAGTAAGTCTGTATTAAGAAAGATAGAGATAGACGTTATAAATAATAAGCTCTTTGTGCTAGATTCATATATATATATATATATATATATATATATATATATATATATATATATATATATATATATATATATATATATATATATATATATATATATATATATATATATATTGGGTCCGACATATGGTGATCGCCTTATATACATTGGGGAGAGAATGAATAAAATATAGGTCTGAGATGATATAAAGCAGGTGTTCATTTAGCAGTTAGGCTTATCGATAGGTTAGCATTTGTATAAACATGATTCTCGGTGCCAGGATTCATATACTATTACTGTTAATAGCAGCAGAAAGAGAGTATATGGTTATTATTGGTTATTGTTATTATTATTATATATAGTTATATATATAGATATATATTATTATTATTATTATTATATATAAAGGTATATATATATATTTTATATTTCATGTATTCAATCGAAGGAGGGTAAGAAAGTATCTCTGTGAAATCGAAAACGGGGGCCTCACCCCTGTTCTCCGAGGCAGAGATCCTTTGTTGCACTCGAGGGCCACCAGTCTAGGGTGAAATTACGGTAGGGAATCCTTGTAAGACAATAGCATGCAGTGTCTTAGAGTGTATGCATCTCTGTAAGAGGCTATTGCAAGCTTCCTGCATATCACTTTGCATTAATGGTGGTCTACTTCATACTTACACTCTGTACATTATTTGAAAGTCAAGTGTTGGCGCCTCTTTTCCTTCGCGGAGGAAAAGAGTGCCAAACAAACAAGGGTTATGATTGGTGCCTGGGTCCTGAAGGGACGCCACCAAATCCTACCCGGCAGTCTTGTAGCGAACCTCTTAGTGTGAGGATGCCCTACATAAATTGTTAGATTTAACTAAAGGCCGGCAGGTCTATTTAGGATAGGGTATTAGTGCATTATCTTATTAGTTAGTCTGTGAAATTCATAGTAGTGCTAACGTTGATATATGCCCATCTATTACTTATCCATTGTTTAATGAAAATCATCTTTGTATTGTTTATCTAACTATCACAAATAAACCAACTACGAGGAAAGTGCTCTAATTAACCCCCCCCTTTCTATGACTGTCGAAGTGATTTCGGCCTAGACGTCATTTTGGTAACCCCAGGAGCGACAGGGGAATGATGCAAATATACAATAAAAATTAAAAAAAAAATAATAATTTTTCCGTTACTTTCTCGTCAGTTCAGTACCTAAAATAGTGATAGTTGGATAAAGTAAATAAATTATTTGAGTCAAAAATTAATAACGTGAAGAAAAAGTTTCTTATTAATCTCATTTTAAAATAAGAAAAATAAAGTCGTTATTACTTCGAAAGCGAAAATTCAAATTCAAGCTCTCGATTTAGGCCTAAAAACAACGCCTAGTTAAGTGACTCAAAACTCAGTCGGTAACAACAAGACCATAGAAAAATGGTATCGACGAAGAAGCTGACTCTTAGGACTCAAACAAAGAAGTCCACAAAAAGAGGGAAGGACCAAACTCCCTCTCCCCAACGCCTTTCCCCCTCTCATAATGAGGGAACGCCATCTGGTTCTCGCTCAGAAACTGAGATGGAAGCGACGCCACCATCTTCGCGCCAAAAGGAGAGGACGCGGCGTCATGATGCCGACTCACCGTTAAGAACATACAGTCATTTAACATCAAGTCAATTACCAACCTTTGACCCCTACGATGTTATAAATTGGTTAAGTGCTACCACAGCGATCTTCAAATTAAATCACATAGAAGATACCCACGAACGTGTTCGTTTGTTGGCTCCAATCTTGCCCACAAATTTGGTCTCCAAAATCACTTTTCCTCTTCAAAACAACGCTTATCGTCTGCTATTACAAAACATAGAAGAAGTTTACCTCCCCGCCTTAAGGAACAGGATCCGGGATGTCTTTAAACAAGGCATGAGACCCGATGAATTGCCCAGTGAATATCTCCATCGTGTCAAGGGGGTATTGGGGAATAAAAGCTTCGATGTGTTGGTAGAACACAACCCCAAATTTGCGATAGACCTCTTCTTGGAGCAGATGCCCCAAAACATTCAGATGTCAGTGTATTCATTAGCTGAAGAAAATGACCTTGTAAGAATGGTTAAAGTTTCAGACGATCTTTATAAGAATTTTGTTCGAAAAGGAAGAAATTATCATCAACCAAACGAAGAACAGACTTGGAACTCTGTAAATTCTGTACGTAACCGAACAGACACAAGAGAAACAAACTCCGCCTACCTTCTTCCCAACGCGCGCAACCAAGAGCGCCAACATGAAACTGAGAGCAAAAGTGAAGGTCAAATCGCCACCCAGCTGGCCCACCTCACGAAGATTGTGACCGAGCTCGCACACGACTTTCAGCTGTTCATTAAAAACCAAGCGGACTCAGCTGAGAGAGGAAATAGGACACGCGAGAAAAGTAGGTCGCGCTACTCAGAATCAGATACAAATGGATACAGTAAAGCATTTAATAACGCTGTCAATCAATTATGTTTTTATCATGCTCGCTATCTCTTCAAAGCCTACAAATGTGAAAGCAATGAGTGTCCTATGTATCCATTAATATATGGTAATAACCAGAAAAATGTCCCCTCGTCGTCGGAAAACTGCTAACAAGGCTGCGAACTTTACCATCTAATAGCAGCCGTGAAAACCATACTCACAATAGAAAAGTGAGATTTAATAATACCATCCAAGTGATAAGTGACCCTATTACAAACTGTGATGTGATTAATGAAATAAACTTACTAAATAAAAGTGCTGAAGAATTAAATAAAAATTATATCAATCATAATGACTCTAATAACCTTAAAAAGAATAGTTTTAAAAAACTACTACTACTACTACTACTACTATTAATAATAATAATAATAATAATAATAATAATAATAATAATAATAATAATAATAATAATAATAATAATAATAATAATAATAATATTAATAATAATAATTATAAGACTGAGACTACTAATATTATTATCAAAAACAATATGAACTATACTGATCCAGAAACTGATCAAAATATAAATACAACTACCAGCACTACTCAAATGGAAAATATAAATATCATTAAAAATAACAATAAAAATGAAAAAAATGAACAAATTAATGAAAACTTTATCACTAAATACTCTTCAATTCACACAAATGTACAAGGAATGCATGCTCCTTCTAGTTTAAAGAACTCTGAAAATTTAAATATGGAAAGTAGTAGTAGTCCACAAAATAAAAATATATCAACAAATAATGATATTACATTAAATAATACTGACCTCAATACAGGTCTCGATACAACTGTCTCAAGCAATGTTGGTAATGTACTTAATAACCTTTTTGTTGCCACTGTTAGTCCCTTGCATGTGGGATACGTCTTTTTTAACTCAAATTTATTAAATGGGGGGGGGTGTTATAGATAATACAAGGGAAGATGGAAGCAATGTAGCAAATATCCTGTCAGACCCAACTGATGTGAATGCTGATGACGAGCGCTGCTTAAGCAGTAAGATAGTTACAGCCGCTGTTGAGGGAGACAGGAGGGTTTGCAAGATTGACAATTTGACCTTGTATATAGTCTATGACACATTAAATAAGATCGATTATTTGGTAGATTGCGGATCTGTGTACTGCCTCTTATCGTGCGCTGCTAATGACCATCAAAAAGCGCCGGTAGGATATATGTTTGCTGCTAACAATTCAAAAATTGCAATCTATGGTGTTAAAGATATTGAAGTCGATCTGGGATTGGGGCGTAGATATATTGTTACTTTTTATATCGCTAATGTAAGCACAAATATTTTAGGATTAGACTTTTTAAAAAATTTCGAGATGGGCATAAATTTTAAAGAAGATTTATTGTTAGATCAAATTACAAATAAGACCATAAAATTGAGTAGAAATGTGAATTTTAATATTAATGAAGCTCCTATTTCTTCTTCTTCAAATCTCTCTCTCTCTCTCCTCCTCCTGTGCATGTGCCTTCTAGTTCTTTAAATTTTAATGAGTTATTGTCGAAATATTCTGAGTTATTTGTAAACCCTTATCTCCCCGAAAACCACCACATCAAATTGAAACAAGAAAAAAGGTGGAATGAAATTTTTGAAAAATATAAAAATAAAAATAAGAGAATGAGCACCGCATTAATAGCTGAGGACGGTCAAATAACTACGGACGAAGAAGCCGCCTATATTCCAGAGAGAGTATTAATAGAACTAGCCAACAATTATCCTTATAAAATAGATATAAAGGGACCGCCCATCTCCCTTAAGCCAAGAAGGGTCCCCCATAAACTTTATGCTCAAACAAAAGCAGAACTGGACAACCTCGTAGCTACAGGAGTCCTTCGCCGCAGCCATTCACCTTGGTCTTTTCCCATGAGTGTCCTCCAGAAAAGCGAAAATCGAGTCAGAATAATCTCCGATTTTAGAGAATTGAACAAAAGAGCTGAGGTAGGAGTCTATGGACTTCCGCACCTGCAAGATGCAATATCAAACCTGCAGGGGAGCCGTCTTTTCACCAAACTTGACGTGACGCAGGCCTTTTACTCGGTGCCATTAGCCCCGGACTCACAAAAGTACTTTACCATTACTTCAAATATCGGATCGTTTACCTACAGGAATCTTCCCATGGGCTATGTGTCGTCTCCCTTTATCTTTCAATCTTACATTGATACAGTCCTACAAGGCCTACCGAATACTCAGGCCTATATGGATGACGTTTTGATTCACACAAAGACCGAAGAAGAGCACAAAATCCTCCTAGAGAAGGTATTGAAGAGGTTAAGTTATCTGCACCTAAGTTTAAATCCCACAAAATGCCAAGTAGCCCAGAGCGAGATTAATTATTTGGGTTATACTGTAAATGAAAGCGGCATCCGACCTAATCATGAGAAAATTGGGGATATATTAAATACCCCAAAACCCAGGACCATCAAAGAATTAAGATCTTTCCTAGGCCGCGTAAGCTTTTACCGCAGCAGCGTCCCGTTATTTTCTGAAATAACAGCGCCCCTAAATCTATTTTTAAAAGGAAAACCCTATTCCAACCGCCGCGTCTGTTGGAATCTCACCGCAGATAAAGCCTTCAAAAACATTAAAAATGCTGTTGAAAATGCTTCTGTACTTGCTTATCCGGGCACCTCTTCTAATTACAAAATTATCATACATACCACAAATGTATCTGCAGCTGCTGTTATTTTATCCATCACTAACACAGCCGATCTTCCGATTGCTTTTTTTAGTTCCATTCTCTCGCCTACTGAAAGAAAGTATGACGAAGCGAATCGCCTTTTAGTATGCTTAACAAAAGTCTTCAAGAAGTACGGCTATCTCCTCACAAATAAAAATATTGATATAGAAACCAACTGCCGAGAACTCATAAACAAATATAAAAGATCAAATGACGACAAAAACTTTAATATTCGTGAAATCAGAAGCCTAAATTTATTAATTATTAACAAAAAAGAAAAATCCCTTAGAAGAATACTTATTAATAAATGATATCAGTAATGATGAACCAAATAACGAAGAAAGTGAGACTACTGACGCAGATGAACTATCAAAAATCACCTCCTCTCCTACGAACACTGTGATTGGTCCTCATTTCAGCAAATTAGCCAATAAGAGCGAAGTTCCCATACTCCACGTGGATTCTTGTTCGAATTTTACAACCGAGTACAAATATGAAGAACTTTCTCCAAAACTCAAGGCTCGTTATCATAGGGTAATAAAACAAAACCACACCCGTGCTGCGGTCGGCAGTCCAATGAAGGGTAAAAAGGTAGACCCTTTAAATAGCCAAAATGTAAACAAAATAAATTCCGAGAATAGTTCTCATGAGAAAAAAGGGACTTTAAAACCCAAAGGGTTGAGAATGAAAGAGAGAATAGAAATGGAAGAAAAAGAATTATTCAAAATAAGTGAAAAATCGCCAACTAAAAAGTTAGATGAAATAAATGATATACTTACTGAAAACACACGAATAAATTTAATTCAGCGCTGTAATGAAGCTCATATTGACTTAATAAAACGCTTCAGAAAAGAAGTTGACTACGCGGCAATTAGTAAAGACCAGTTAGAAGACGAATACATTAATTCATTACTTAAAAATAAAGAAAAAAGTTCATTAATCATAAAGAAACAACCCTTCTGGTTCAAAAAGAATGAAGTCTCTCTCTACGTTGATACCTCATTGAATTATGCTAGAGTCATTCTCCCCGATCAACATATAGACGATATTATACGGCTAACTCACTTTCAAGGACACCTCGGGATATCGCGCTGTCTTACCGCGATAAAAAGCGACTTTGTGTTCCGCAACATGCATAAGAGAGTGAAAGCACTTGTAAGAAGTTGTCCACAATGTCAAATCGGAAAGACAGGACGTAGCATAAACCCTATTTACGGGAAATATAGAGAAGTTTCCTACAAATTTCAAGATTTAAACTGTGATATATTGAAATTACCAGTTTGTAGAGGATACAAGTATTTATTAACTCTCATTGATAGGTACTCCCATTATGTGTGGGCATTTCCCCTCAAGGACATCACCAAAGAAACCATTGTGAAAACATTGATTAACCAGCTAATTCCGATGTGTGGAGTTCCCAGCAACCTGATCACAGACAAGGGTGGAAATTTCACATCACATTTATTTGAAAGTGTATGTAAACTATTAGGAATAACTCATACAACTACCGCGAGCTACGCGCCCTTCTCGAACTCCAAGGTGGAGGTAACACATAAGATGATTCTAACCAGTTTAAGAACCATGCTAGCTGAACCAGGCATGGAAAGTCAAGGGTGGTTAGACGTATTACCATTCGTTTTATTCGCACTTCGGCTTGCTCCTATCTCAGAATCCGGCATCTGTCCCAGCAAATTGATGTTCGGGCAAGATATAAACATTCCTGACGGATTGATAGACCCTTCACTCCCAGACGGACCTAAAAACCTATGATAATTATATTGAAAAACTGGCAGGACTCATAGCCAAACCACTCTCTCAGAGAACTAACTTAAGAAACAGAAATGTGTTCGTCCCTCGTAATTTAAAAGATGCTCAATATTTGCTGGTAAAGAGTCAACAATACAATCGTGGTAAGCTCTCTCCAAGATTCCACGGACCTTATAGAGTCGTCAAGATCACTAATAATAACGCCCATATTGTGAAAGGAGATAAGGTGGTGGTAGAAAATTTAAGAAATGTCAAAATTTTCTATAATCTCGTTCCTGATCCACCAGAACGCAAGAAAAACGCGGAATAACAGAAGTAGAGAAAAGAAATGAGGAACCGAGGTAAATAGCTCTTGAGGAAAATAAGAGTCTAAGACGTTGCTATGGTAATTAATACGAGAACAATAGTGTTTATAAATGGTATTAAATATTCATATTGTAAGTTCTTTCACCTTCCACAAGTAGTGTTTCACCTGTTCTTCCTCTTTCCTCAACTTTGTATTTCCTGTATTCAATCGAAGGAGGGTAAGAAAGTATCTCTGTGAAATCGAAAACAGGGGCCTCACCCCTGTTCTCCGAGGCAGAGATCCTTTGTTGCACTCGAGGGCCACCAGTCTAGGGTGAAATTACGGTAGGGAATCCTTGTAAGACAATAGCATGCAGTGTCTTAGAGTGTATGCATCTCTGTAAGAGGCTATTGCAAGCCTCCTGCATATCACTTTGCATTAATGGTGGTCTACTTCATACTTACACTCTGTACATTATTTGAAAGTCAAGTGTTTGGCGCCTCTTTTCCTTCGCGGAGGAAAAGAGTGCCAAACAAACAAGGGTTATGATTGGTGCCTGGGTCCTGAAGGGACGCCACCAAATCCTACCCGGGAGTCTTGTAGCGAACCTCTTAGTGTGAGGATGCCCTACATAAATTGTTAGATTTAACTAAAGGCCGGCAGGTCTATTTAGGATAGGGTATTAGTGCATTATCTTATTAGTTAGTCTGTGAAATTCATAGTAGTGCTAACGTTGATATATGCCCATCTATTACTTATCCATTGTTTAATGAAAATCATCTTTGTATTGTTTATCTAACTATCACAAATAAACCAACTACGAGGAAAGTGCTCTAATTAACCCCTTTCTATGACTGTCGAAGTGATTTCGGCCTATACGTCATATATATATATATATATTATATATATATATATATATATATATATATATATATATATATATATATATATATATATATATATATATATATATATATATATATATATATATTATAATATATATATATATATATATATACATATATATATTGTCCGACATATGGTGATCGCCTTATATACATTGGGGAGAGAATGGTTAAAATGTAGGTCTGAGATGATATAAAGCAGGTGTTCATTTAGCAGTTAGGCTTATCGATAGGGTTAGCATTTGTATAAACATGAAAGATGCAGCTGTTCATTTATCGATTAGGTTTACCGTTAGGCTTACCAGTTAGATGCAGCTGCTCATTTATCGATCTGTCATATCGTTCAGGCTCACCGTTAGGTCTAACATTTGTATATAGATGAAAGAAGCAGCTGTTCATTTATTGATCTGGCATACCCTTAGGTTTACAGCTTTCTCAATGTTAAGACCGAAAGCATTCTTCAGTTGTACGTTCGACTTTGCACTGTGAAGATGGTTTCTCTAGTAAAACGATATTGTGTCTTGGAAGATATCATCTCACTCCCTCCCAAATGTATTGTGCGATTTTTTTAGTAAAAACAAAATGCTTTAAACAAATAAAAATAAATAAAACTTTCTAAAAAATATTTACATTTTTATTAGGTAAATTTAAAAAGAAATAAATTTGAAAATTAAATAATTATTTTTAAATAAAAAGAAATAAAGTTTTAAAGCATAAATTTTTTAATATAAATAAAAATTAAAATTAATAAATTGAAAAATAAACAACAACTAAACACAAAGTATAAATGTAAAAACAAAGCAACCTTTGTAAATAAAAAGCAAACAAAATATACATGCTTCAACTTAGGAGAACATGTGAACAAAGTAAGACTGTGTATTAGGTTGCATAGAGAGGGAGGCTATAATTAATAAGCTCCTTAGCAAGATTCATACATAGCAGGTATATATATATATATATATATGAAGAAGAAGTAGCAGCATATATATATATATATATATATATATATATATATATATATATATATATATATATATAGCATATATATATATATACATATATATATATAATATATATTGTACGACATATGATACCATAAACATATATATTCCCTTTAGGAACTTGAAACCCTCATATTCAACTTCAACGGTAGCATAAACATATATAAGGACATCAATATTGTCCTTGTAGCCAGATTTTTAACTGTGGCACCACACAGGCTCCAGCACCTGTGCAGGT
>JABUQX010144975.1:0-12500 GCA_015478945.1 Trachelipus rathkii | reverse complement strand
TTATTATTATTGATGCATGTTATCTTAAACTTTTAGAAGTATAAAGAGTTATTATATTATATATATATATATTATTAAGGTTATTATACATTTATGTTATTATTACTATATATTATTGCTATTGCTATTATTAATTATATTATTATTACATATTATTACATATTAAGTTATATATATATTATTATTATTATTATTATTACATATTACATACATATATGATATACAATATACATATACATATTAGCAAGAGCATATACATATATACATGCTGAGCAGAGTATATATATATATATATATATATATATATATATATATATATATATATATATATATATATATATATATATATATATATATATATATATATATATAGCAAGAATAGAATCGGAATGATTAAGACGAGAGTCAATTCTAAAGTAAAATAGGGAGCAGAATTGAAATTAGTTGAAGAATGACGGGTCGAGTCATCAGCATATAAGTGGATAGAGTTAGATGTGCAGGAAAGAAGAGCAATAGTGAAAGTAGGAAAAAGAAGGAGACAAGAAAGAATCCTGAAGAATACCAATATTGACAAAAAAGATGTTGCCCCATCAACAACAGCCGATATTGAGCGATTTGAAAGAAAGCTTGATATAAGTAAGCAAAGAGAAGGAGGAAACACAAAGGAGGGGACCTTGGAAAGTAGTCAAATGCTTTGGGTATGTCAAACGCCAGCACACAAGTCTTCTTGTAGCTCCTAAAGGCGGAAAACCATAAATCTGTTAGATGTGAAAGTACAGTATATCAAAAGTAGACCTCGAGCGCCGAAAAACATACTGATGATCGAAAAGAAGTGAATGAGATTCAAAATGATCTAAGAAATGAGGGTAGAGAAGTGTTTCAAAGGTCAAAGATAATATACAAGTGAGAGCTATATGGCGATAGCTAGTAGGATCAGAGAAGCTACCTTTCTTCGGAATAGGTTGGACATATGTGCTCTGCCAACAATGAGAGAAAGTGATAGTATTGAGGCATTAGGAATATAGTTGAATGAGAAGCGGAGCAAGCACGGAATCATACACCCTCAAAATTCGGGAAGGAATCCATCCAGGCCATCCGCCTTAATTACTCTCATAGATCTCAGGGGAACATGAACCCGATCAATTGTAATCACATTCAAAGGCATGGGACACCTGGGAGGAGAAGGAGAAGGAAGAGGAATGCCAGACAAGGTTGAGTTTGAGGAAAAGAGGAATCCAAAGAGATTGGTCTTTACGGTTGGATATATATTATTGTTATTATTATTATTATATGTTATATATTATTATTATATATTATATATTATTATATATACATATATTGCTATGTTATTATTATTGGTTATGCTACATATATATACATATTATTAGATATATTATATTATTATTATAATTATATATTATATATATATTATTATTATACATATATATTATATAGATATAGATATATTATTATGTTATATATATATATATATATATATATATATATACATATATATATAAATATATATTAGTGATGCAGTAATACATACATATACATATTATTATTATTATATTATTATTATTAAGTTATTATTATATTATTATTATTATTATTATTATTATATACATATATATTACATATATATTATATTATATTACATATATATTATTATTAATATATATATATATATTATTGAAGATATATTATATATTATTATTATTGTTATACATATTATATATATATACATATTATATTATGTTAAGTTATATAGATTACATATATTTGTTATTATATTGTTATATATATATATATATATATATTATTACATACATATACATATATTATTACATATTATTATTATTACATTTATATACATATATATTATTATTATATACAAAGAAGATATATAATAAATTATTAAAATATATATTTACAAATATGTATACGTATATATTGTTGGTAATAACACAGGGATTACTATTATTATTATTATTACATATTTATATATATATATATGAGCATATATATACATATATATATATATATATTAAAGATATATACATATATTATATATATTATATATATTATACATATATTTTATATATATATATATTTATTACATATATTATTATATATTATATTATTATTATATATATTATTATTATTACATATTATTATTATTATTATTATTATTATTATTATTATTATTATTATTATTATTATATTATTATTGTTATTATTATTATTATTATTATTATTATTATTATTATTATATATATACAGCATACATATATACTATATATATTACATATTATATATATATATATATATATATATATATATATATATATATATATATTTATATATATATATATATATATATATAATATATATATATATATATATATATATATATATATATATATATATATATATATATATATATATATATATATATATATATATATATATATATATATATATATATATAGTTAGCATATATATATATATATATATATATATATATATATATATATATATATATATATATATATATAGGGTGTATCATTTATATTGCGAAAAAATTCAGTATGATATTCCTTGCATAAATATAAGATAATGGTCAATAAACATTTCACCGAAAACACCTCGTTTCCAAGATACAAGGTGATAAAACCTATTTAAACATTAAGTTACGATAAACAGTAAACTAAATTTGGAAAGGTAATTAACAAATTCATTCAATTTATTTAAATATAAGAATACAGTACATTACTGCACAGAAGAAAATATACAACATAAATAGTAAATGAAGCAATGCGCACCAAAGTTATAACAAATGCTGAAAAATTAGCATCCCCAGTGCAATACAGGCCTTCTTATTCTCGCGACGCATTGATTGGCGGACACGTTCAATTACACCGTGCGTGTGCCGAATCATGTCCCAAGATGCGATTATGCGAACCCTTAATTCTTCGGGATTTTCAACTGTTGCTGTATAAACCAAATGTTTCAGGTGACCCCACAAGAAGAAATCCAATGCATTTAGGTCTGGAGACCTCGGAGGCCAAGGTTATGTACCTCCTCGACCTATCCAATGGCGTGGATATACAGTGTTCAAATAGTTACGAGTAACTAAACTAAAATGAGCTGGAGCGCCGTCGTGCATGAAATACATTTTCGATCTTAATTGTAATGGGACGTCTTCCAGTAGTGTAGGCAGGTCATGTTCAAGAAATTGGCAATAAACGTCTTCAGTAAAAAGAATATTTTTTGCACTTTCAGGCATTCCCTTACTGACTCAATCCACTTTTTCTTCGATCTCCCAGCCGATCGATTCCCAGCACACTCACCTCTATACATCCGTTTAACCATTTGCGGGCAGCTACAAATAAAAATTTTAAATTTATATTTTTTTTTATACATTTTTAGACTTATTGGGTAAAAGAATGGACCTATCAAATAGTTGCCAACAATTCCGACCAATACATTCAATGAAAACTAGTGTTGATGGCGGCTTTCAACTATTGCATGTGGGTTCTCATAAGCCCATATGTGATTGTTGTGGAAGTTCGATATGGCGTCTCTGGAAAAATTTGCCTCATCGGTGAACAATATTTCTGCTAAATGGTGAGGTTTGTCTGCAATTTTCTGTTGCATCCATCGACACAAAGCTACTTTTGCAGAAAAATCTGTTGGTACAAGTGCCTGCACTCGTTGGATGTGATAAGGGTACAGAAGTTGATTTTTCATTACCCTTAAAACTGTCGAATTACTTACATGTAGTGTTGCAGCAATCTTTCTGGTACTTGTTGTAGGACTATCAGCAAGTTCTTGGAGAACCTGTTCTTCGACATCTGATCTGAAGTTGATACTGTGCGAGGTCGCCCGTTTCCATTAGTAAGTTTTTTAAAATTTCCTGTTTCTCTAAGACGTTGATGGAGACGTGCAAACATAGTATGATGCGGGATGACACGATTAGGGTACATTTCTTCATTGAGACTCATGGCTGCTAAATAATTACCGTTCGTACGACCGTAAACAAAATGCATATCGCACATTTCACCATTTGCGTAATTCATTTTGAAAATATGAGCAATACTTGAACACAGAACATGACGCGACACGGACTAGTATATGTATAAATGAAGCAAGATACGGAACTAGTTAATAACAGGTAGGTAACCTTACCTACGGTATATTTGTGCTTATTCTTATTAAAGGTTGAGATGTGGCACGGGACGGGCAATGGAATATATCAGATATATCCCACATAAGTTTCATCACCTTGTATCTTGGAAACGAGGCGTTTTCGGTGAAATGTTTATTGACACATATTATCTTATATTTATGCAAGGAATATCATACTAAATTTTTTCGCAATATTAACGATACACCCTATATATATATATATCTAGCTTATTGGGCTAGATCTAGGTTATTTTGGTGTATTAATATGGCAACCTTAGCCTTTTTTCGGGTATCCTACCTTTTTATGCTAAAACGTCACTTATTTTCGTAAGTGTACTTAATTAAGTACACTCGTAAGTGCACTTTCCAAGTGTACTTAATGATTTTTTTCCGAGTTTCTTGTCTTTATATTGGTTTCTGAGTATGCTGGTTCGATTCCCGTGGTCGCCGTCACGATTGGGTGAGTCGACAAAGGGGTAAGGTGCGCAACATGCACCAAAAACAGAAAAGTAGTAAAATAATATGAAGCAAGTCGAAAAGAAAGCCCAGACTTACCGCCCCCTTTATACCTTTTAGTGAGAACTCGTCGCAGTCAGAAAATCTACCCTAAAACTTCGTGGAACCGCAACGGACCCTCACGATGGAATCTCGTCAATGTGGGGTTCATCCCCTAGTCCAATGGAATACATCCATAACCCTCACAAAAAAACCGCCATTCACCCCTGCTATGAACCTTTCTTCTCGCTTCTGAGAAACTAACATTTCTCACTTTCAGGCATTCCCTTACTGACTCAATCCACTTTTTCTTCGATCTCCCAGCCGATCGATTCCAAACACACTCATCTCTATACATCCGTTTAACAAAGCGACTAACATATATCCTTTCCACATGACCAAACCATCTCAAAGTACTTTCATTTATTTTCTCATTTACCCCTTTCTTCCCACCACACAACAATATAATACGTTCATTCCTCATTTTATCAATTCTTCTCATACCTAACATTCTTCTAAGATTTTCCATCTGAACACATTGTACTTTTGATCTATAACTCTTATTCCAGACCATAGTCTCAATACCGTACATTAACACAGGTAACGACATGCCCTTATGTAAAACCCTATAAGACTCGAGACTTAGTCCCTTTGCATCCATCAACGATTTAATTGCACCAGCCAACTTCTTGCTACTCACAACTTTCCTACTACACTTTGCATCATCCGTTCCCTTTTCATTAAACATATATCCTAAATAATAAAACTCAGACACTTTTTCTAGTTGCTCACCATCTAACATAACCTCACACCAAGGACTGTTCTCATTCACAACCATAACCTTACTCTTATCTACGTTTACATTCAAAACCCCTCCTTTTAAACATCCTGCCAAATCTCTCTACCAATCGTCTCAAACTCTCTTTAGATTCGCCACACAAAACCAAATTATCCTCATTTAATAGGTAGGCAACCCTCCACTTTCTTCTATTTTCCATCATTCTAGCACCATCCCCTTCCACTCCACCTCTAATTCTTTCATAACCCAATCCATATACAAATTGAATAACCAAGGAGACATAACACATCCCTGCCTCACTCCGCAATTAATATTAAACAAATCACTTTTGACTCTGTTTCTTCTTACACACGTTTCACTATCATCATACATACTTTTGATTCTCTTCAGAAGCCTACCACCAGCCCCATATATAACTAACTCCTGCCATAGAGCTTCCCTATAAATCCTATCATACGTCTGTTACAAATACATAATACCTAAATACAATTTATTCTTCTCCTCCCCCATTTTCCCAATCATTTGTTTCAATGTAAAGATTTGAACAACACATCCTCTACCACTTCTAAACGAACTTTGTTCTTCACTCGACGCAATCTTTCTCCCAAAATATGAGCATATATATCTTCCCTACAAGTACAATACTTATACTTGAACCCAAGCCTGATATATATATATATATATATATATATATATATATAAATATATATAAATAAAAAATATAGATATATATATATATATATATATATATATATATATATATATATATATATATATATATATATATATATATATATATATATATATATATATATATAAATATGTTTAAATAAAAAATGATATTTTATGAGAAATAATAAATAAAAAAAATCGTAAAAAAAAAAAATATATATATATATATACGATACTAAATGAAAATAATATTGAAATGCAATTATATCTACATTTGGTTTCAGCTCAGTGGTTAAACACTGAACGAGGTTCGTATACTATCTCGAGAGAGTAAAATCGGAAATCAAAAGTGAATAAAGGGCAAGTGAGTGTAACGTCATCCAAAGGTGTTTGGAGTAAATATAAGTACCGTCATTGATAGGTCGTTAATCTGTAGGTAAAAAATGTCATTAATTAACCAACTAAAAGAAAGTACAAATTACCTTTCTTTTTTTTTTAACTTTCATTTAAATTTCCGGAAGTTTGATTTTAGCTTGCAGTGCAAACTTGCTGGAAGTCGAAAAGGTGTAAATTAGGATGTTTGACTAGTGATGTAAATTAAAGGTGCAGATTTCCAAGGCAAGGTTAATACAAGCTTCCAAATCATAACTGACCTTGGAATTGTTTAAAAACTCATGCACGTTTATAATGCTGTATATATATATATATATATATATATATATATATATATATATATATATATATATCATATATATATATATATATATATATATATATATATATATATATATATATATATAGTGATATATATATATATATATATATATATATATATATATATGCTCTTGAAAGTCAAAAGTTCATGAACGCCAATAGTAATTTTGTAGTAAAACTACTTAAAGAAGAAAAAATATTCTGTAAATAATCCTCACTATAATTGAAACTGGTCAACCAGAATTTTATCTTGTAAGTTTATAGAGTTTTATAGTTATTTTATTTATGTTCCAAACAATAGTTTAAAATTACGCTGTAAATGGTTGTTTAGGAGAAAATTTAAGTTTTTTTCACTTTCATCGTCGTGGAAATCTGAGATGTTAATCAATCGTTTTTTTCTGGGAGACTAAGATTTACTCAAACTGAAAAAGCAATTTCATAAAATGTTATCGCTTATGAGACAATTTTTGCTTTCATGCAACGGGATTATATATATATATATATAGAGAATGAGTTATATATATATATATATATATATATATATAGTCTTTCGATATTTATTTTGTTTATTGCTAAATAGGCTATACGTATATATATGTTATTATATATATATATATATATATATATATATATATATATATATATATATATAGCAGTATTGCTGCCATTTGTTAGTTGGCACCCTTTTCGATATTAAGGAATAGAGGTATATGGCTTCAAACTTGGAATATAATCTATGTATGGGTTAAGCTCGAAACAGGGTAAATTTCAAGTCTCTAGGATGTATATAAGGGGTGGTCACCCCCGAGAGCGTAGCCGCTACACCCTTGTTACGGCTTGTGAGTGAGCAAAGATTAGGCTTATGGGGAGCAAGAGGGATCACGTGGAGGGTTGAGCAGACCGAAGGCCTGTCACTCAACAGACAAACCGTGTAGGTTGTCTGTTTTGTCTGTTTGTCTGCGGTTTGTTGGTTTGCACATTTTTATTGATATTATGGTTTATTATTATTAGAATGAGTAACCCCGTAGGGGTTACTTCTGAGTTGTTGTTTTTAAACCCTTCTGCTTATCCTACATCTAATTTATCTCCTCCTTCTGCGTCTCCTTCTGCGTCTCCTTCTGCGTCACCTTCTGCGTTAGTCTCCTTCAGAGACTTTTCCATTTCATCGCCTTGCCCTGCATCGTTCAGGTTATCGCACCGACTTCGACTCCACCTCAGCCTTTGGCTCGCCTCCTTAGCGCTTGCTTCTACAGCCGCAGCAGCTCCGACTCCTACTCCAGCACCGGGAAAATTGCCCCTACTCCACGACTCCGACTCCGCCACTGGCTCTGACTCCGAAGCCATTTCGTCGAACCCACCCTTTTCGATATGAAGGAATATAGGTATTGGTTTCAAACTTGGAATACAATCTATGTATGTGTTAAGCTCGAAACAGGGTAAATTTCAAGTCTCTAGGATGTATATAGAGGGGGGTCGCCCCCGAGGGTCGACGTGAATATTGCGCTTACGCCCTTGTGGCGGTCTTCGAGAGAGCGAGATTAGGCTTAAAACGAGTTTGGCCCAATCGCCTTGGGGTGCGAAGCACGTGAGCGCTCACGCGCGCGCGCGCTCTTGCGCATACACACACACGTATTATTATTATTATTATTATTACGTCGAAGATTCGATTCCCGAAGGGAATCGAATCTGAGTCAAAAAATGATTCCTGTGGAGATCGTTTTTCCACCCCAACCTCTGTATTCCCGCCGTGGTTTCCTTTTTCTCATCCGGTTCTGACTCCGACTCAGGTTAATAAACATTCATTGCCTTAACCAATGACCCCGGTGTGTTAATATAGGTTATTGAGACCGAAGAGCGCTCGAATATGATGGTTATATAAAGTCTGTAAGGGACCTAGGACTGCCAATTAGGGGTCCTTACTGAAAAAAAAAGCACAGAGTGCAAAACAGAGGTCGAAGGAGGAGGAATGAAGGATGAAAGATGAATAAAGAAGTAAAGAATGAAGAAGGAGTCTGACTCAGAGGAGTAGGAGTTGACAGCTCCACCGGTGTTGGCTCCGGTGCGGTGCCGAGTTATTAAATATTTGTGTAATGATACAATATTGGTGTCTTTATATATGTTATTGGGTCTGTAGATTTCGAAAATAATGGTTTCAGAACCATCAAGAAAAAATAAAAAATAAATAAATAAATAAATAAATAAATAAATAAATAAATTTCTTATTCTTTTTGTTTATAACTTACAAATTACGTTTTACATACCTAAAGCAGTAAATCAGTAAATCAAGCCACCATCCAGCCAGCCTCCAGTCAATCATGATCTATTGATCTATTGATCTATTGATCTATTGATTCAAGTCAAATTTTTACTAAAATTGTCATGTTTTACATACCCTAAATCAGTAAATCAAAAAACCATCCAGCCACCCTCCAGTCCAATCGTGATCTATTGATCTATTGATCTATTGATCTATTGATTCAAGTCAAATTTTTACTAAAATTGTCATGTTTTACATACCCTAAATCAGTAAATCAGTAAAAATCATACCACCATTAAGCAACCATCCCATGTCATCCTTGAACTATTGATCTATTGATTCAAGTCTACATTTCAGTATCATTTTGGATAAACTTATAACATAAAATCAAGTTCTTTATGCAAAGATCAATCAATATGTTAACGTAACAAAGTTTTTACATTAATAAAGCTTACTTAGCATCATCTAAACTATGAATATAACCCACAAAGACAAACCTGACACGCCTTAAATGAATAAACTGTTAACGTTATCAAAGTTCCACACTTAACAACAGTAAAGTAACTAACATTGCATGCAAAACGTAACCTATTCTTACTTTTTCAAGCATATCTCTAACATATTATCGTTGACCTTACACTGACACAGTAACATTTAGCAAAAATTTATCATAACATTGGTTAATTATCATACTGATCAACGAATATACTCTAACATAATAAGGTTTCCACATCAATAAAGCTAACATGGCGTAACATGAACTAAGAAAATAATGTACAAAGACAAACCTAACACAACTTACACACGAATAAACTGTTAACATTAAAAACGTTCCTTCACTACACAAGTAAAAGTAACTTAACATTGCATGCAAAGCAGCAAACTATTTCTTACTTTTTTTCAAAAACATATCTCCTAACATATTAACGTTAACCTTACACTGACACAGTAACATTTAGCAAAATTTATCCACAACATTGGTTAATTATCACGCTTGATCGACGAATATACTCTAACATAATAAGGTTTCCACACCAATAAAGCTAACACAGCATAACATGAACTAAAATATTACCCAAGACAAACCTAACACAAACTTACACACACGAATAAACTGTTAACTTACGCATTTAACAACGTTCCACACTTAACACCAGTAAAGTAACTAACATTGCATGCAAAACGTAACCTATTTTTACTTTTTCAAGCATATCTCTAACATATTAACGTTAATCTTACACTGACACAGTAACATTTAGCAAAAGTTTATCACAACATTGGTTAATTATCATACTGATCGACGAATATACTCTAACGTAATAAGGTTTCCACTCAATAAAGCTAACACAGCGTAACATGAACTAAGAAAATAAGGTACAAAGACAAACCTAACACGTAACTTACACACAGGTAAACTGTTAACATTAACAGAGTTTCCACACTTAACACCAGTAAAGTAACTAACATTTAGCGCAGAAACGTAAACTATTCATACTTTTTTCAAGCATATCTCTAACATATTAACGTTAATCTTACAAAAACACAGTAACATTTAGCAAAATGTATCATAACCTCTTGTCCGGTTATCATACAGACCAACGACTTATAATGCTAACGCAACAAAGTTTTCCCATTATCGTAGTGTATTTAACAAAATTTCTCGCAACCCCACTAAATATCCATAATCCCCAACAAAAATAACTAAAGTTTTATCCAAACATAACAAAAAATAAGTTCTTTGAATAAAAAATATATCATAGAAAGGGTAATAGTTTACCGAATTTAAAACAATAAATCAGTAAATTCAGTAAATCAAACCACCCATCTCCTCCCTGCCCCTCCCCACCCATCCCTTCCATGACCTTTTGATCTTTCAATCTAATGATTCAGGTCACATATCGAGTACCATTTCGGTAAAATATAATACAAGAAATAAGTTCTTTATACTAACCATCGATTATACTAACGTAGCATTGTTTTCACATTAATAAAGCTAACATAGCATGACCAGAACTAAGAATATAATGTACAATGACAAAACCTAACACACCTTACGCTCGAATAAACTACTAACATTAACAAAGTTCCATACTTAACAACAGTAAAGTACCTAGCACAGCGTACAAAACGTAACCCATCTATCCACACTTTTTCAAGCATATCACTAACATATCAAGGTTAATTTTACATTAACACTATTGATTTACGTCGCATTTCGAGAATCATTTCGGATAAACATAGCACAAAAATGAGTTCTTTATATACTAACCATCGAATATATGCTAACATAACAAGGTTTTCACATTAATAAAGCTAACATAGCATCATATGAACTAAGAAAATAATGTACAAAGACAAACCTTACACAACTTACACACGAATAAACTGTTAACATTAACAAAGTTCCACACTTAACACCTGTAAAGTAACTAACATTGCATGCAAAACGTAACCTATTCATACTTTTTCAAGCATATCTCTAACATATTAACGTTAATCTTACATTGACACAGTAATATTTAACAAGAATTTATCATAATCTTGTCTAATTATCATACAGACCAACGACTATATGCTAACATAACAAAGTTTTATCCAAACATAACACAAAAATAAGTTCTTTATATACTAACCATCGAATATATGCTAACGTAACAACGTTTTTACATTAATAAAGCTAACATAACATAACCTGAACTAAGAATATAATGTACAACGACAAACCTAACACACCATACGTACGAATAAACTACTAACATTAACAAACTTCCGCACTTAACAGCAGTAAAGTACCTAACACTTCGTACAAAACGTAACCTATTCACACTTTTTCAAGCATATCTCTAACATATCAATGTTAATTTTACATTAACATCGTAATATTTAACAAAAATTTAGCATAAACCTGTCTAATCATCATACTGACAAAGAATATAATGCTAACGTAACAAATTTTTTACATCAACTTCGTAATATTTAACAAAAAATTCATCATAACCTCGTCTAAATATCATAATCCCCAGCGAATAATTGCAAACATAACAAAGTTTTAACCAAACATAACAAAAAAATAAAATAACAAAATTTTATCCTGACATAACATAAAAATAAGTTCTTTGAATAAAATATCACAGTAAAACGTAATATTTTACTGCTTTTAATACAGTAAATCAGTAAGTCAGTAAATCAAACCACCCATCCATGCAGTTCCCTACCCACCCACTCGTCTATGATCTATTGAACTATTGATTCAAGTCAAATTTCAGTATCATTTTGGATAAACATAACATAAAAATAAGTTCTTTATATACTGACCTACGAATATATGCTTAACCAACAAAGTTTTAGCATCAATAAAGCTAACATATCATA
>JABUQX010144974.1:2500-14653 GCA_015478945.1 Trachelipus rathkii | reverse complement strand
GTAACCATCGACGATATCGTCTTTCTGAGAGACAGGTCGTTTATACAAACCATAATACTGCAGTGCCATGGCTCCTATGTTTTCATCTTAAATAAATTTCAATACGACGCAGATTTAATCATCTGGAGAATTTAGTACAATATGGCCCTCGCGGCACAGGCCGACGCCTCTGGTTAGCTTCACAACCATCTCTGCCGATTAAAAACACGGGCAGCAGAAGGGTGGAGTCATCGCCTCCTGTGACCCGACTACTGCCTGCCATTATCTTTCAACTGAAGGGTCACATATTGGCTCTGTAGTGGACGGCAGGAACATCAGCATTTGCGTGACGGTTACACACCACCACGCTGCGCCCAGCGGTTTCCGCCGAGCAGATCCGTCAGTCAGCCTGGCCGGGTGGGATGGAGAAATGTGCACTGCTGGCGCAGCAGCCAACACACGGCAGAAAGGCAGATGCTACTCCCTGCGAGAAGATCGCCAGCTTGTCACGAGAGCGTCGCGTTCACTCAACCCTTCCTGCTCCTCTTTCTTGGCTTTTTTACGGCATCTTTCACCAAAAGTCGCTTACGGTCGTGGTTTTTCTAACATTGTCTAATATTCGCTGCAGATGGCGAGGCTCGGGAGACTGCCTGGATTGTGCCGCTGACGAAGCATAATCGGCGCTGATTTGAACAGGGGAATACTTCCGTTTAGTCAAGAAATTCTCGTAGCTTCTGAATGACAGCTTTCTTCCATTGGGCCACGCGCATTGAGCATTTCTTTCTTGCGCTTGCCGCGCCGCCAATTGCATCAGGCCGACGTCTCATATAAACGAATCAGCAATCTTGTGTGGTGCAAGTGAGCTTTGTAACTTTACCTTTGAAAATGAATCATCACAGGTTTATAATTTTGAAAGGCTGAGTCGTTGATCTGAAACAAATAAAATGTAATGAATTTCCAGAGCAGCGCTCTTTCATCGTTGGGTAACGCAAGCTAGGACCTTAGATGCGGCTTGGATATTTTGTATAGCGTAGTAACAATTACGAACCAGTGATATGGAACATAAATAAATCCGAGCAGTCTTTCGCCATGAGATACGCAGCGATTGTTATTGTTCGTTAAGGCTTTACAAGAAACACTACCTGTACATGCCAAATTCTTGTTTGCCCGGCGAACACACACCTGATGGTACAAAAATGGTCAACGAAACATACACAGCGACAGCCAGGTCGCCGCATTTTTATCAGCCACTGACATGCTTCCGCAGCCGTAAAGTATTAAGAGCAGTCGTGCATATTTCTCTATATCATGTCGAGAATTATTTCACTTAATCCAGCTCTACATTTCTCGATCAAAAGTTATAGAGTTCAATAATTGGGTTGTATAGTCCTTGGTATGATGAGGAGAAAATGTCGTGATAATGTTAAAAATGTATTAAAAAGTAATGCTAGTACGGCGACCATCAAACGAGGCAACAATGAATATTTCGTTGAAAATTATTTATTAGAGCACGGTCACTATAAATCGGTTACTGATGTGTTCATAGACTTAAACAAAAAATTTGAAGAAAGTAAAATATGTACAGATTTAGTGTTTCTTGTTAATAAAGCCGCTAACGAAGATAACGTGTTAATCACATTAAAATCTCAAGCTCAAGTAAACCTGAAAGATATAAGTTTATTTATGTTCCGCCCCTCAGGTTGGTTTCGTAATTGTTGTTACTCACATATATACAAAATATCGGGAAATAATATCAAACCATATCTAAAGGATCTAATGCGTTATATACCAACGATGGAAGAGTATGTCTCAAAAAATGACACCAAGAATTCATTACATTTTGTATGCTTGCCTACTAGGATGTTTCAAGATCCAGGTATGGCCTATGTTTATACAGATATTGTAGACCATCAGTATGTAGGGAATACTAAAGCCTCTTTGTTAAGAGTAGTTCATTTTCCTAAAGGTCGTAAAGTTATAAGCTTTCCTAATGTTCACTACTTACCTATGAGTAAGACCCAACTGAGTTCAGTTCGCGTTTATATAAGAGACGTCGAAGGCAAACCTTACCCATTCACAATTGGTACAGCAGTGTGTAAAGTACACATAAGAAAGAAGCTCCGGTAAATATTAATAATGGAAAGAGAAAGAGTCTTCAGGGGTTCAAGAATGCAGAGGGGATATGGTTTAGGGGATATTTTGCTTCGTTATTTCCTGTTTAAATCAGGGGGTAAATACATTGCTAAAAAAGCAGCCAGAACAGGAATAAACACAATCCAGGATATTATGGGGGGTGTCGACCCTCGTAGTGCTGTAAAACGCCGCATAGCCGATGTTTCAGATGAAATGTTAGACGATGTTAAACGAAAAATACGACGTAAGATGACTGGTCAAGGTGTAGGTCACCGTAAAAAACCTGTAAAGAGGAATAGGAAAGGGCCATTAAAGAAAAAGTGTTTTGATGTGTTTGCTCTCTAATAATGATGATAAGTGGTAACTTTTTTTTTATATAAATAATGACAACCTGTAACTATTTCGTATATAAGGAATGTTTAAACAAATCTCTCTTCATTATACGTCAGACGACTGCACCAGCAAGATGCATTTCCTCCATCCCTCCAGCCCAGACTGTTGTAAGAGTGAATTGGATCTCTTCTCAGTGAACCCTACACAGATCAGCGTGAGTGAGTCCAATTTTATTAGTATTGGACCCTGTTCACGCGCGATCACACAAATACTGATTCCTTCCTGAATTCACACATCCCAGGCACTTCCAAGACCAATATCTTGACCCCCTTCGAATGTTTATATTTGAAAGTGAAATTAGTAAACGAAGATGGATCAGATCTCACAGGAAAGGAAGTGATCACATAGTATCCACTGAGACAAATTTCCTGTATACGTATTGTTTTAATCAACTAGAGGTGTTTTTAAATGAAACATCTCTAGGAGCGTCAGCTGCAAGTTACCCATATCGAAGTTATATTGAAACTTTACTAAATTATTCTCAAGATGCTAAGGAGTCTCATCTGCAATCATGTGGTTACTATAATTTAAAAGATGTAGAGAAACATAGAACCGACGCTGCTAAGGCTAAAAATAACACGTATGAATATTATGGACGTGTAAACGGTGATATATTCTCTCAAGAAAGACTTATTCTATCATCAGTGGACACCCGCATCAGGTTAACTAGATCTACACTCCAATTTGCTCTTAAGTGCTCTTTTAGCCACAACTACGGCTCCAAAGCCTATCTTTAAATTACTGATGCTTATCTATATGTACGTAAAGTGAAATTATTATCTCCTATTAAACATATGGAAATAGAGAAATCTCTCTTTTTTAACCGATACAGCAAAATATCCAATCAAGAAAATTGAGACTAAAATTTTTAACTTAACCCAAGGATTACGAGTATTAATATACCTAACATTGTTAATGGTAGCTACCTCAGAAGGTAATAATAGGAATTGTAGAACATGATGCTTATCTGGAAACTACGGAAAGTCAGCCTTTAAATTTACCCATTTCGGCCTTAGGGGTATCTTGCATGTGAATGGTCAACCATACGGTCGTGATTATGAGATGATTTATGAAGACTCACATTCTCAATGTACCAAGTGTCCTTTTACGATTTATTTGCTAATACTTTAAGCCTTTGTAGAAAGGATAACTGGTACAGGTGTTGATCTCAAGACTTATGCTGAAAACAGTAATTTATATGCATACGATCTCACAGCTGATCTTTCAGCTTGTAATGCTTATCATCTCAATATCCTAAGAAAAGGAACATTAGGATTGAGTCTAAAATTTGGACAAAGTTTGACATCCTCAATCTCAGTTCTGGTGTATTTGGAACATCCTCAAATCATTGAGATTGACAGAGTACGAAATATAACATTCAATTATTATTAATTATTAATGAAGAGATATTAAATGCCTTTAAAAACGAAAGAATATTTTTAGGTGTATTCGCCTGTAATGAGCTCTGTGAAATTGGATACCGACTCTGGTCTTATCTTCAACACTTCTCCTCGGGATGTATCGAGCAATGGCCATTGGATAGCACTGTATAAGAATAAAAATAATGTTGTATATTTCCTAGACTCTCTGCATTTAGATTTTATGTTTAGTAATCATTATGTAACATATTTTTTTTAAAAATATAATAATGTTCATTATGTAAAGACTCTATGTTTTCCCTGTCCAACCTATCCTATCTAATTTATGCGGTGTATACTGTATTTATTTTATTATATGTTTTTAAATAATGTTTCTTTAATAAACTTGTAAATATATTTGATGCTAAAATTTATATGTCATCGATTATGTAGTTTGCACTTCTTATGTTATAAACGCATTAAAAATAAAAACTTGTTTTCTTTTCCTACTTTTAACCAAAGAACTTATTATACATACCAAAGAAAAATATGACTGAATCAATAGATCAATAGATCAATTGATCAATAGGATCAATAGATCAATAGATCACGGATAGAAAGAAGGGTAGGAAGGGGGTTGGATGGTTTGATTTACTGATTTAATAATTTAGGGTATGTAAAAACATAAATAATTTTAATAAAAATATGACTTGAATCAATAGATCAATAGATCAATAGATCAATAGATCAATAGATCATAAAGTCGGTAGGAGGGGGCTGGATGGTGGTTTGATTTACTGATTACTGATTTAGGGTACAAAAACGCAAAATTTTTTAAGTTATAAACATAAATGAAATAAATTTTAGCTAAAACAAAATCTTTTAAACAGAATAAGCAAAATAAATAAAAGTTTTAAAAATTCATAGATTTTCTTTGGTAAAAGTAAATAAAACTAAAAATAAATAAATAACTAACTTTTTAACAAATTATAAATATAAAGAATAGAAACGTAAACGAAAATACATAACAATACGAAATGTTTATATTAAACATGTGAAAATGTAAATGTCTTCCAGCGACGTTTAGAAAATGTTACACATCTGCTTTGACATCATAGAAATACCAGTCATCGTGATCAGTAAGTTAGTACGATGATTCGCCAGTCTAGTGTATTAAGTAAAGTGTCTATAATCATTGTGTGTGTGTGTGTGTAAAAGCGTGTGTGTGTGTGTAATAAGAATAGATTTGTTATAACTATACATATATAAATGATATAATAATAATAAGATATAATAATAATAATATTTTAATAATGGTTACAATAATAATAATAATAATAATAATAATAATAATAATACTAATAAAACTACTGTTTAAGATAAACAGATGTTATAAGGACAAAGGTAATACACACTTCTCGGTACCCTTCTCATGTGTCAAAGGATATTAAGATTAATGAGTCATTCCTCGAATTTCATTAGCTGTCCGTATGGCATAACAAATGCAGTTCTCTGATTATTATCGCTTTTAGCGTGTACCTAAAATTGCGTAATGTATAGGTGTCTGGTAGAGAACAATTTACCAACCAGTGTTCTAGTTGTGGACCTGCAGGCTAAGTGATCGCACGCGTTATTGGTGTTGTGAGATCAATGTGGAATAATAATAATAATAATAATAATATAATAATAATAATAATATTAATAATAATAATAATAATATTATAATAATTAATAATAAATATTAATAATAATAATAATAATAATAATATTTTGTGCGGTTGTGTATAGTAAAGATTGAGATTGCTATGATGATGACTTCTGCTGGTAAGTTCAAACTTCTCTAATTTTAGTTACCTTGGGAATGAATGCTGTATGTCAGTTAGGCTAGGATGAGATATTTTTTTGTTTAGTTTCATTATTAGCAATGTTATTTTGAAAAAATTGCTGGAAAACAAAAGCTCACTGTAAAAGCTAAAAATTATAAAATTTATTAAAAGAAAACTGAACACGTTTGCGTTCTCGCGGGTGGTTTCGCGCCGGATCGCGCTTGCGGGCGCTCGCGCCGGTTTCGCGCCGGATTGCGCCTGCGGGCGCACACGCCAGACCGGGGCCAGCTGTCGGAATCCTTCTCGCAGGGGTCTTCAAACCATCATATTCGAAATCTATGACCTTATAAACATTATATTTTGATACCAATATTGTAATATTATACAAATATTCCAACTCAGCACCGTACTGGAGCAAGCACCGGAGCGAAAGCTGATCCGAATCCGATCCGTACTCTACTTACTCATTCCTCCTCTATACTATCTCCAAATTTCAACCTTCTACGATCATTTCATATTTTTAGGTGGAGTCCCCCCCTTTGGGGTGTACGGTTATTTTACTCCTTCATATGCGATGTGGGTACCTTATATGAAGGTGTGTATACCTAAGCCAGCCTTCTACGTCAATAATATCTCGTTTTGGGGCTGGACTCCTCCCCTTTGCGTAGCGTTAATACGTAACCTCGTTCAGCGTCACACCCCATGGGGGTGCCGTTTTGAGAGAGAGATGCCACCATGTGGCAAACCCTATCCGTTACTATAGAGGTGCGGTGCAGTGGTGCGGCGCAATGCAGTGGTGCGGTGCGGTGCGGTGGTGCGCTGCGGCCACAACCTTGTGGGGCCCATACACTAATAAAACAATATTCGGTAATAAACATTTATTTATTTAGCTTATTTATTAATTTATTTATTTATTTATTTATTTATTTATTATTTATTAATTTATTAATTAACTTATTAATTAATTTATTAATTTTTTCTATTTATTTATTCATTTTATTGTTGAAAAAAAGCTTCGGCTTTTTTTTCGTCGATCTAGCTGGTAGTGCGACTCTTTTTACCGTGGAATTTTATTCAAAATTTTCTCCCACGACCCGTTAGAAACCCCTTTGCTCAACTACTATATATATATAGAGAGATATATATATATATATATATATATACATATATATAAGGTTAGAGATATAGAGAGATAGAGATATATATATGTATATATATTATGATATAAGATATATATATATAAGTATATATATATATATATACATAATTTTTATTCATTAATTAAATAGAATGTAACTTACTGAATGCCTTCCAGAAGAAAACTGAGAAGCTTAGATCAGTTCTTAACAGAACACAAGACAATGGATCTTTTCGACTTCTCCTGCTTTTGTTAGTTGTGGATGACACCAAGTGTTAAAAAAATTAGCCTAATACTTATTTGACATTTGTTTAAACACAAAATGTTAAAAACCTATGTGAATTTGATTTGACAAATTATTTGAAGCATTTATTGAGGTAACAATTACTAGACTACTACTATGCATTATTTATATTAATTAAACCTACCACCTGTGCTAATTTAAAATTCTTTTAGATAATAAATTTTGTAATTCATTATTCTTCATATGAAGGAAGTTTTGTTTAAAGTTACTTTATTTAGCACATACTTTAACTAAACTCTTATTGCGAAAGATTGTTTTAAACTTTCCTATCAATAATAATAATAATAATAATAATGTCAATAATAATACATAAATACCAATAATGTAACACTAATAATAATAATAACATGGTCATAATATATAACATAATATAATATAATATAACATAATATAATGATAAAAACATAATATAATAGATAATATATAATATAATTATAATTACTATAATATTAATATAATATAATAATAATAATAATAATAATACTTTATCTACCATGATATTTATTAATAATAATACTAATAATAATAATAATAATAATAATAATAATTAATAATAATATAATATAACAATAATAATAATAATTAATACAATTAATATTAACAAATAATAATAACAACAATAAATATAATAATGAACAATAATAATAATACAACAGCAACAAATAATAAACAACAACATCAATAATAATAATACAATAATAATAATATTTAAATAATATTAATAATAATAATAATAATAATAAATAATGTAATATAATAAGAATATTAATAATAATAATAATAATAATAATAATAATAAGCAATAATAATAATAATAATAATAATAATAATTGTAATAATAATAACAATAATAATAATAATAATAATAATAATAATAGTAATAAATCAATTCCTGATTATTTGAAAAACTTATATCAAACTTTAACATTATATTATTAAATGATATACAATAATAATTAAGTCAACAATAATAAAATATACAATAATAATAATAATAATAATAATAATAATAAAATAATTAATAATAATAATAATAATACAATAATTTAAACTAATAATATAATAATAATAATAATAATAATAATAATTAATAATAAATAATAATAATAATAATAATAATAATAATAATAATAATAATAATAAATAATAATGGGTTAATAATAATATTAATAATAATAATAATACACAATAATAATACTAATATCAATAATAATAATAATAATAATAGAAATAATAAATACTGTTACTACTAATATCAAATAATCAATTACTAATATTAATAATAATATTAATAAGGATAAAAAAATAATAATAACAATAATATACAATAAAACAATTAACAACAATAATAATAATAATAATATATGAATGAATAATAATAATAATTAATAATAATAATAAAATAATAATAACACAACACTATTAAGTACAAACTTGAGTATTTAATAATGAGAAATCGGACGATAGCTTTCGAATATATGTCAGAACTCGGAACAGGGGCCATTGAACTTTGCAGTTTTTGATTCATTTGGATAATGATTATCCGAATCGAGTTATTGAGGACGGCTAATATTGGTGAAATTTCTTTTTTACAGAAGTTCGGGACACTCTGAAAGTCAGAGCTTTTATTCATGAGACCGTTTATAACACACTCAACGTCAGATGTTGATATTCTTTCGAATGCAAAGTTCTGTCCTTCGTGTGGTCTTAAATAGTTGGCAAAGACCCTCTCTATTTCCGGAACTTCGGCTGCTAAGGCTGCACCTACGGTAGTAAAGTAGGAGTTCAATTCCATTAACCATGCGTTGCTTGTTTGTAACTATTTCATACCTATTTTTAATTCTTTCAATTTTTGTTTTTTGTTTATTGTGACGGTTTAAAATGTCATTAATCCATTGCGAACGTGGATTGGATTGAGTCTGGTTGAACTTATCAGCAAATAAACTAGCTTTGATTTTATTGGTTTTTCAAGTGTTGAGGAGTATTCTGTGTAAACAAGCATCGGTATAGTCCCCAACTTAGCACTTTTATGTAGGTTGTGCTTTTGTCTAATTGAGGTTAGTAATGATTTTGTCAACCACTTATTCATTGTCCTCTTTTCTGAGAGATTGTTTTGTGTTTTGTGGGAAAGCTTTTAATAATAATAATAATAATAATAATAATAATAATAATAATAATAATAATATATATAATAATAATAATAATAATAATAACTATATAGTAAAAATAAATGAAAACTAATAAATCTTAAGAAAAAAACTTCTTGTTAAAACACGTTCAATTTTCTTTTAAATGTATTAATTAAATATATGACACCATTTTTATGATTTTCGTTGGTATTGTCACTGTACTAGATTAAGTAATGAAATATGTTCGAAGGTTATTGTTTCTAACCCTGGATTAAAATCAATGCAAATACAAGTTTCTGCCAATAGATGGCATGAGACATGGACGATGGAGTTCTCGCTTCGCAAGAAAGATTGTATTATGAAATAAAAAGGCCTCCATTGACTCCCCTATACAGATGGAGTGATGTCGTTATTCTTCGTTGCATTTTTAAGTCATAATATGTAAGTATTTTAATATGGTTGTTTTTGGAACCCTGAGAAAAAAAATTCCAAATAATGTGATAAAACTCGTAGCAGGTTCAAAATGCGTGACAGCGTGGGTCGTGGGGAACCCTAGACTGGCATTTTTCCCCCTATGAATATCGCAATAAAAATATTTCTAAAAATTAAAAGTAATAAATAAAATTTTTATTTTTTAAAAAAGATTTGATAATTACGAAGATAGAAGTTTTCAGAATATCCATCAAATAAGGTTTTTATTTTAAAAATATATGAATAGAACAAAACACAAATACGAGTTCAAACCATTATATCTGGTAATTTTATAACTAAACAATTGGATATTTGTAATTCATGAGTAAATGAGTACTTGGAACTTTGCCCAATAATTTTCAACAAATTTAATTTCAAACAGTGCGATTTTATTTTTTATGTCAAATTTCAGCCCCCCCCCCCCAAAATAAAATAAAATAAATATATATATATATATATATATATATATATATATATATATATATATATATATATATATATATATATATATATATATATATATATATATATATATATATATATATATATATATATATATATATATATATATATAAACAGAAAAATTTAAAAAATTTGGTGCTACGATTTAAATGCGCAACTTTGGTCAGCCAAGAAGTAGCACCTGAGAACTTACACGTGATGAATAAATGCACACTACATACATATAGAATGAGAGAATTAGTTACGAAGATACACATAATAAATATATATATATAAATACATACAAACAAACGCACACTATGTATGTTGGGTGGAAAACTTTCCAATGAATTCAGAACACGGAAGTTTTTAACGTTGCTTGAAACGCACTTTTTGGGCAGATACAAATTGCCATTGATAGCTTTTTATTTATTTTATTTATTTTTTATTTATTTATTTATTTTATTTATTTATTAATTTATTTATTTATTTATATTTAATTTAATTTACAATTCAATTATTATTATTATTTTTTTTACATTAGACTAGCTATATATAAATTTACAGATTTTTTAATGTTTAAATATTTTATATTCTATCTAAAAGTGTTTGTAATATTTTTTTAGAATTCTATAATAATAATAATAATAATAATAATAATAATAATAATAATAATAATAATAATAATAATAATAATAATAATAATAATAATAATAATAATAAATTTTAATCAATTTTAATTCAAACTTATTAAAATTGTGTGTATATATATATATATATATGAAATATATATATATATATATATATATATATATATATATATATATATATATATATATATATATATATATATATATATATATATATATATATATATATATATATATATTCTACAAGATTAAAAAATTATCAATGAGAGTGCCTTATAAATTGAAAAACTTCCGATTATTCGATTATTCATCCTTCTTCCCCAATTTAGGTACATCAATAATAAAGCTTAAACTCCATTCACTGACACGGACAAATGACTTAATCACTAAACTTCGAAGACTTCCAAAACTCCCCCATCCCCAAAATGTTGACTCCAGACTCCTTACCAGGGGCTTACCTCCAAAGACCCCATCTCTCCAGGTCTTTAAGACTCTTATTCAGCACCCCAGAACCCCCAATATTCTATCCTAACACTCCAGGTCTTAAAAGAGACTTATCCAGCACCCCCAACACCCCCCCCCCCCAACGATCCAACGTTCCAACACCCCAACATTTCAATCTCTCTCTCCTCCAGACCCCAACCTAAGAAACATTTCAATTAATTTTCAGACTAAATTTCTATTCAGAAATATAGTCCCAAATGATGAACCTCTTTTTTTCCCCTCTTTTATTTTGCAGCTTCTAATTGGTTTAGCCTTTGCTATTTTTTTAGGTCATCGAAAATTTAAAAATTTTGAGAAAATTTTTTTCGCGTCGCTTTTCAGGTTAACGGTCATTATTTATCAGGGCTTAATTCTTTATTTGCCCCATTTTTTTTTATATTGAAACAAGTTAGAAAATTACATTATATATATATATATAATATATATATATATATATATATATATATATATATATATATATATATATATATATATATATATATATATATATATATATATATATATATATATATAATTATATATACGAGGTCTGTCTGAAAACTATCTGACATGATTCTCTCCCGCGGAAAGTGATTTCTTTTTTTGAGGTGCAGGGAACATTTGTGCGAGCAGGTTGTCTTTTATGCTTGCTTTAAACGACATTCACTGACAGGTTGCTGACGAATGAGATAGTAATATGTGTGAACATCGTGGATTTATTTTGACTGAGATGTTTGAACGTGCTGAGCAAAAATACTGCATCAAGTTTTGCTAGAATCTTGGTGATACGCATGAAGAAACAATTCGCAAGATTAGACAGGGATTTTGGTAATGATGCAATAGATGTT
>JABUQX010144973.1:30000-40000 GCA_015478945.1 Trachelipus rathkii | reverse complement strand
ATATCATTTACTTTGATTTTATTTTCCCAAGAGATTTGATATATATCAGTCATAGCTTCCCTTAGATCTAATAGGTAAGCTTCATACCATAGTTGTTTAAACTGATTAAATAATTGCTCTTGAGTATCAAGAGTGCTTTCTAAAGAACCCCTGTCAGGTTCCTTCCAGACTTCTTCATTTGCATCCTTTAAAATAAGAGAAGTATTACAATTCAAACGAATGAATGAGTTAGGAGTTATGGTTTCAAGATCACTAGCTTCTGATCTATATGTGAGAGGCCTGCTGTTAATAGCATTTTTTATAAAAGACAAAGTTGTTAAAAGTTCGAAATAATTTAACCTCTTCCTACCAATAACTTTATACATACAAACTTTCAAAGTGCGTATTTGACGCTCATAAAAAGACCCCCACCAAGCTGAATAATTGGGAATACGAATATGCTTAATATTGTTAATTTTGAGTTCATCCCTGAATTCATTGGACCCCAGAGCCCTAGACAAGATGTCTGCCCCTTTCACGAATGTTCTAGCGTTATCAGAGTAAAGGAACTCTGGGATGGTATATAGGTTACAAAAAATTTAAGTTATTAACTAGGTTAGGTATTGCACCCTTTTGATCCGATTTTAAAAATGCAATCTCTTTAGTATATGAAGAGTTTTGTACTTTTTTGATCCAATATTTAAGAGCTTTTTTGCAAGGGTCTTCCTTAGTAATTTTGCTTAGAAACATAAACAAATAACTAGTTATATTTATTACTTTTTCAAATTTACTAAATTTATTTATTTCCAATATTTCATCAATATTATTATGTTTATTATTAATTACATTAGTATTAAAATTTAATGTAGCAAAATTACTAAATTCTGGAGAAAGTGAAAGCATTGGAAATTTTGGCCACCTCTCCAGATCCTTACAAAGCCACTCTGGACCATGTTTCCACATATTTAAATTTTTCGCAAATTGTTTAAAAGTTAAACCCCTGGTCAAAAGGTCTGCTGGGTTTTGAGCAGTTTGCACATAGTTAAAAATAATTTTTAGTTTATATTTACTTCTGATGTCATCACACAAAGTGATAACATCTTTTAACCTGTTATTAACATACTTAGCCTTGACCTTGGTTTCACCTGTCAAAAGCCAATTAAGAACTACTTGTGAGTCCACACCTATATTTACATATTCAAAAATGATGTTAAAATAAGAGTCTAAAATAGTGGATATGCATTTTAAAGCTAAAAGGACTCCTAATAGTTCTAAGGTTGGAATACTATAGGTCTTTTTAACAGGTGTTACTTTGGCCTTGGCAAACAAAAGGTTATTTTTTACTTCACTTGAACCATATGCAACAAACCCATAACATTTAGCAGAACTGTCACAAAATATATTCAGACCATAGGATTCACTTTCATTCACAACTTGACGTGGAAACTCAATCTTACTCAATTCATTTAAATCCTCCTTCAGTTTACCCCATTCAGTCAACATTTCCCCAGGTAATTTTTCATCCCATTCTTTTTTAGCTTCCCAAACACTTCTCATTAACAACTTCCCTCTTACTGTAATAGGTATTGTAAGTCCTAAAGGATCAAACAACTTGGAAGTTTCAGAAAGTATCTGTCGCTTTGTACTACACAAGCTCCTATAACTTACTGACGACCAGAGCTGGGCGCGGCTATAATTTTTCGAGGTCCGTCATCGGCTATTCGGCTTTGCCACCTAACTAGTGCGTCGTCGGCTATCCGACTGCATTTTTGAAAACCTCAGTGCGGCATTAACTATGCGGCTATTCGGCTATCCTACGGCGATACCGTTAAATTACAAAGTAAACTTTTGCGCGATAACGAAAGCATGCCTTTACATTTTAAACCTTTTATAAGATAGTAAAACAGATTTATTTAATTTTTTTATTAAATGTTAACTACATAAATAGTTAAATACTTTCATAGCTATAGGTCCTCTTCCTCCTCCATGTCCTCCTGGCTAATCACTTCCTGCAGGAGGTCCATATTTCCTTTGAGGAAAAGAAGGTCCTCAAACCTTTCCTCCTTCAAGGACGATCTCTTGGCCCTGAGGATGTCCCCACCCGCGCTGAAGCACCTCTCCACAGCTGCTGAACTAGGAATGGGGGTATTATATTTTATAAATAGATCTATCCATATCTCCCTATGCTGGTTGGGGAAACAGGAACAGCTCGGATCTTCTTGAGAGGGCACCCACTCCTCCATGGACTTTCGTATGACGATTTCCACATCCTGTTGCTGGCTTGCTCTGCGTACCAATACTCTAGAAAACAATTTACTGAATAGGAGTGCGTCTGAATTGTGGGGTTCTTTTTCTGTTGGCTGGCCAAGCTGACGCTGCTGCTGTTTCTCAGTGGGTTTGATGGAGTCCCCTATCTTCCGGGTAATCCTGTCCCCGATCTCCTCCACCATGTCAGGTGCAATGCTTTCTAGGGCCTTAAGGGTGAAGGAGGGGTGAAGGGCAGTGGCCATAAGGAGATCCCTATTCTGAAAGAGGTGGCCAAACCTCTTTTCATAGCCACTGAGGAGGGCCTGTACTAGTGGCCTTGCATACACAAGATGAATATTTTCACTCTTCTCCTCAAGGCTGGTCTTCATCAACCAAAGTTGGGGTAGGAGGGTGCCCATGTATGCCCTTTTCTCCCCCTGAAGCATATCAAGACACTGCGCCACAGGCTGCATGACCAATGTGTACTCGTTCATGACCTGAAAGAGTGAAAATTAATATATTGCTTAGTTACGTAAGCATAATTGATTATTAATAAAAATACGGGAGCACGAGAGCGAGGTATCTGTATGGAATAGGGCGAATAGATCAAGAGTGAGGGTTGTACAGATGGACAATCTGAGGGCGTTCTTGGCAGTTAGGAGATTGGATAAGATGAGGAACGAGTTTATCATGGAAGCGTGTCTTGCGGGTAAGGGAAAAGACTGCCAAATTTGATGAGGATTTTGTAAGATGGTTTGGACATGTGGAGAAGGTGGAGAACACCATATTGGTTAAGAAAGTGTATAAGAGCACATGTGAGAGTGTTTTGCCTGTCGGACGACCGGAAAAAAAGGTGGATATATTCAGTTAGAGATTGTTTACGAAGTAGCGATATGAGTGTTGGGCAAGCAAGAGCGATGGTACAGGTACAGAACAGGGATTAATGGAGGGGGTTTGGGTTTGTGAGGAGATTTATAATTTAATAAATTTATTAAATTATAAATAAAAATATTAAAAGAGCAATTGCTACTTTAAAAATACTTTATATTTACCTCGACGTCTACCTCTGTGAGAGGGGAACCTCCCTTGGGCTGCTTGATGAGGATGGTGTTTATGGCATCCATTTGGTTTTCGACCCTTAAAACCTCCAGAAGGACCATCACACTATCATATAGGGAGTTCCATCTGCAGAAATAAATATAACTTTATATAAAATATCAAAAACTTATAAAATGAACTTGTCTATAATTAATCGGCAACAATTTCTTACGCTAAATTTCTTTTTTTAATAGTAACTACTACTACCTTGTCACCACACGGCAGACTTGGGTTGTCACCCTCAGCCCTCAGGAGCTCCTGGAGATCCACAATCTCCAAGTCAGGATAATCAGGGTCCATAGGAAGGTTCTCCTGGTCCTGGTTGGACTCACCAAAGGCGTTGAAGGCTGCCACGTAGTTGGTGCCATTGTCCGTAGTGGTGGCCTTCACCTTACCGTGGATGCTAAACTCATGATGAATCTCTGTGATTAGTTTCCCCAGTAACTGGTGAGTTTGCCTTTCCTAAAGACAATAATTTTATTGTTTTAGTCTGTAAATTAAATAATATTTACACCTCATATGTTCTTATGGTTATGAGACTAAGGTATAAAATGACAAAATTTAACTTTTTAATTTTCTTACCTTCACCTCCCTGACCGCCAAAGTTGCATGGCACCTTTTGAGGTTGACCCTGTCAATCCAGTGGACTGTCATTCCCAAGAAGGACCTATTGTGGGCGGTCCAACTGTCGGCTGTAGTGGCCACCCACTTCTGGTGGAAGAGGTTGTTTATCAGTCGAGTCTTCCCCTTTTGCATCAGCTTTTCAATATCCCTGCTCAAAGTCCTCCTTGAGGTGGGATGAAACTCGGGATTAATGAGGTAAAACATCTCCTTCGTGTAAGGATCATCAGCTAAATCCAGTGGCATCATTGAATGAATGAACCACCTAATGATGAAAAAGTAATTAAGTTAATAAATCAATATATTTTAAATTTTTAATAAAAATATTTTTAAAACGTGAAGACGCTAAGTCGCTCATATACCTATTTAAAAAAAATTGAGTTCAATTAAAATAACTAATATTATGTTTCTGAATTTTTTCACCTGGTGTAACCTTGTCTTGCTCTCTGCTGGCTGAACTTTGACCTGAAGCTCTCATCCAGAGACATCTGACGCTTGCGAGACTCACTCTCCCTTGAACTGGAGCGACCGCGCTTGCTAAGCCCTTCAATGGCTGCAGAGAGGTGAGGGAGAAGGTCATTGTGCATCTGGTATATAAAAATAATACAAACTTTAATTACAAATTTTTTAATTTTCTTTGATAACATTTGTATAAAGTATCAAGACTTTATACAAGAGTGTTTAAATCTTGATAACTAATTAACTAGCAACACCAGTTAGTTGTTGTGATCTTATCTAAATTATTTAATTAATAATTATTTAAACTTACATGCTTGTAATGCTGCTTGAGGTGGGACCTTGTCTGGGTGCTGTAGGAAAGCCCCTTCTTCCCTTTGCAGGCAGGATGTTTACACTTGGCAACACCAGTGTGAATCTTCCTAAGAGACACCCCATCAACTTTCTCATCAGTCCTCAAAAATTTTTCAAAGATGAAGAAACTGAAATAAATAGAAGTTTTTAATTTTTTTGAATTTGACTATTGTAATTTCATATTTAAATGTTCAATCATGAAAAAATTCAAAAAAAGTTAATTTACTAGATTTTATTTAAAGATTTAATTTGGTTACTTTATAGTCTTTACTCTTTACTATGCTCTTTAGTCTTTAGTCTTTAGTCTTTACTATAGCATGGAGGCGAGTTTCTTACCTCTCAAGAGTGAGCAAATAGCTTTTCAACTCTTTGACGGCATCCTCGTTGCCCTCTTGGCCTTGGTTTCCAGGATCCCTCGTCTCCTCACAATCAAGGGTTACAGTGACAGGATCAGTAAGAGATCTTTGGCTGTCCATGTCACAGCTCTCATTTAAAATGGGAGAGCTGCTCCTTAAGCTACTACTGCTCCAGAAACACCCTGGTCCTAGTCAAATAAACTTATCCATGTATTTACCAGTTTTAATTTAATTTTATGTTTATACTTTATACAAATTATTTAATTAAATTTCAGTATCTGATAATAAATCCTTAATTAATATATCTATATAGTACCTTGACAAACTTATATAGATACACGCAGAAGCATATTTAAATATATATATAGTATAGTATAGTATATATATATATATATATATTTATATATATATATATATATATATATATATAAGTAGCATATATATATATATATATTATATGTTATAGTTATATATATAATATGAACTTGAGGTTATATAAGAAGAGTTATAGTATATAGCAGTTATATATAAGTTGGTAAAGGTTGAGTAAGTGAAAGTAAGTATATATGGGAGTATATATAAGTTATATAGCATATATATATATATATAATATATATATTATTATACATATATATATTTATATATTATTATTAATTTGTTATATATATATTTTTACCAGTATTTGTCACTTAGCGTAAACTGGTAACTACTTAATCAGTAAATTAATTATAATAATTCTTTCTTGATTAAAAATAAGTTCCCTTCTTATTAAAATAATAACATGACAAGAACATCACAAAGGAATTTTGAATAAAACTGCGTGTTTAAAACAGGTTGCACTTTTCTTCTTTTAGCTTTTGACACATCTTATTCGTATTAGTATAGAACTAAGACTGAAAATATTATTACACACTTATCACTACAATGCCACGCCTTTTTCATACCAATATAAAACCCGTTTTCGAAAGTGACTTGTCATCAGGGAGAACGGAGTTAGGGTTCACTTAATTAATTTAAAAAAATTCCATAGCCGAAACGATAGCCGCGGAAAAATGCAGTGCGTCGTTGGCTTGTCCGACTATTTAAAAAAAAATTTCGGCTATGACTACGGCTATAAGAATTGATAGTGCGGCGTAGCCGATTAGCCGAATAGCCGAAAATCGTTGCGGCATGCCCAGCTATGCTGACGACACATGCAAGGAATCTTTCTTTAAATTGCATTTATACCCAAGCACCTTTTCATACTCATTTTCATGCTCCACATACCTACCATCCATTCTCATACTTTCACACAACTGCTCACAATTACTATTCCAAGAGCGAAGTTCAAACCCACCCTGGTTCATTCTTTCAAAAGTAAGATGGTACAACTTTTCCAATTCTTTGCAATTATTGCCTGTAAAAATCAGGTTGTCTACAAAAAAATTAGAAGACAAGATATCCCTACACTTATCATCAGGGAACTTTTCTACATGATGTTTCATTATATAATGGAGAATGAAAGGGGACGCTGTATAACCGAACAGTAAAGTTTTAAACCTGAAAGAGATTAATTCATCATTCTGATACCATAAAAAACAGAATTTGTTTTTGTCATATTCGTCTCTTAATTTGATAGACAAAAAGGCTTGTTTAATGTCACTAAGGACAACATAATTATTAGTTCTAAATACCAAAAGTAATTTTAAAAGGGAGTTCATTAAATCTAAACCAGCATAAGAAGCCTGATTCAAGGAAGGGCTGTCTTTAGATATTTTAAAAGAGCAATTAAAGACAGGTCTTATCTTGGTTGTGATCTGCTCCTCACTTCTTATTATAGGTCTGTGAGGTATAAATATATAATCACATCTCTTAAATTTAGGAATATTTACAATTTCAATTATATTATCTTGCAAATATTGAGAAAAAATATTATTATAACTTTCTACAAGTCCTTTTTGCTTAAGAGAAGAATAGACTCTATTTAATACTCTCAAAGAAATATCAAAATTTGAAGCAACATTTTTAATTTTTTCTTCTATCCAAGGAAGTTTGACATAATAATTGCCATCCTGGAAAGAAATATCATTCTTAAATTTTTTAATCATGATCTCATCATAAGAGGCTAGATCATTATCCTCTTTAGTAGGAATACCAACACTCTCCATGGACAACAAATATTCAAGTCCATGTTCTACTTCAGAATCATCATAAATATTATCAAAAGGGTGAAAATAACTTTTAATAGGATTTAAAATCAAATTTACAATGGTTTCATTTACTAAAGCAGACTCCTCCTCTTCTATCAATGGAGATTGCATATTCACTTTACTTACTTCTATGATTTGATTTCTGGTTAAAAAATTTTGAACATTACCTATAGGTATAAACTTATTTGCAATTTTAAAACAACTTCCAGACATTATATTAACTAAATTAAAAGAAGGAAGAAATTGAATAATGTCTGTGCCTAATAAACAATCTATGTCAAACATATCATGGTCTCCACTGTCATAAAAAAAAGAATCAGCTAAAGGAATACCATTTTTCTTAAAATTTTCAACCGCTTTATTCATGCCGTGAATTCTATAATTTAAATTTAAATCATTGTCAATGAGGAAAGGCATGCTAAAAACTTCCCGATCATTAAATTGTAAACCCAATAACAATTGCTGAAAAATTCGCTGTTTTGCACCAATGAAAGTTTGAATATTGTACTCTAATTCATGTAAATTATCAAAATTATTAATTAAACCTGTCATGGCATTTTTAGATATGTAAGAGCGTTGACTACATGTATCTATTGCTCCTCTTACTGTAACCTTTTTGTTGCCTTTAAAGAGTTGAAAGGAAATTGTTGGCAACAAATACACTTTATCCACATTTTGTTGGAAACTTATACATAAGGAGCTAACAGACTCATTTTGCTCATTTGGGATATCATTGGGACAAAAAGCTGTTATATGGGAATTAGCTTTACACTTAAAACAATTAAATCTTAATTTATTTTTAATACCATAACATTTTTCAGGCACATGACCCAAACCTCCACAATGATGACACATGTTTAGCTCTTTGGCACGTTTTATACGCTGAGGCACTGTTGGATACTTGTCACATAAATAGAGAGGATGATTTTTTAATTGACATAGCTTACAAATTGTAGGGTTGTAAGTTTGAGTTTCTATTTTATTATTTACATACATTTTAGAATCTTTACTATTATTTACAGTTTTAAAATTTTGAAGAGTACTAGATTTAGGAGCTTTAGTAGCTTGAAAAACTTTATTTACTTTAGCTTTGGTTGATACATCCTTCCTATTTTGGGACAAAATACTTAAAGTATTAATAACCTCATTATAATGATCAAAAATTTGTACCAAAGTAGGATAATTATTTGCAATTTTATGTATTAATTCACTTTTAAACACTTTAGGCAATTTTTGAAATATTATATTACTCAAGAGTAGACTTCCAGGTGTATCAGCTTCTAAAAAGTCTACTTCATAACTCTTAAGTTCATAAATCATTGACCTAAGTTCATTTATATACACTTTCAATTTCAAAAAACCTTCATCATAGCCTTCATCAACCTTAAGATCTAAAATATTATTTATATTTTAATTAATTATGAAAGGCCTATCAAGAAATTCTTTCTTTAATAACCTTTAGGCTATGTCATAGTTTTCATCTGTAATAGACAGATGGCTTACTACTTTAAGAGCATAATCCTTTAAAAAACTAATTAAATAAGTAAGCTTTACTGAATTGGTTAAATTACTCCTATTACCGATTAAATTATTAAATTTATTAAGGAAATTGGAAAAAAGTAATTTATTTTTTCCCAATCCATCAAATACTTCGCACTGCAACTGAGGCAGTTTGGAATCATTTATATTAACCTTATTTATTAAATCCAAAAAATTATCAGTATTTACACTCTCATTTATTTTTACAATTTCTTTAGGAAAATATTTTTCAAAGGACAATAACTCAGCTGACAACTCAAAATGGTAATCTACTTGACCTTCAAGCTCAGAATTAAAATAAGAAGGATCTAAATTATCTACATTATTATCAGACAACAGTATGACAATCTCTTCATCCAAACTTTTAATAGAATAGACTTCTTTCTCAATATCAGTATTTACAGCTCTAAATAGAGGCTCTGTTAATTTATTTTCATTACCAAAAGCAGTTAACTTTTTTAAATTATTAGTAATTTTTGCTTTAGAAATAGCTCTTTTTCTTATCAAAGCTTTAACAGAAGCTTTACAAGAGCTTAAAGCTTGAGCTTCTTCATCAGTTAAGCCCATAATTTTGATTAGGTATATCAACTTAGCCTATAATAAAATTTACTATTTGTAGCATAATTTAATTACTGTACCTTAATATTAATAATTTTCTTAACCAATAAATGAAATCCAAATTCATTAAATAGGCAGCTTTATAATTTTCAATAGCTATAGCCTATTCGCACGCATGTACTGCTTGTAAACAAACTTAATTTCTAATTTTAGCATAAATTTGCTTTAATATATGATTATTATAAACTATCCCATCACCAATTACTAACACTATCACTTTTTATATTATATTTACAATACGTAATGCAATTTTTCGATACGAAAATAGAAACTTTTTCTGAGTTGAAAATTAATTTTTGAAATAAAAAATATATGTTAACTTTGCTAAGTTATAAATAATACCAAACTCAACAAAATTGAACATATACTTCTTGGAAAAAATATTTAAAATAATAAACTGATTAACACTAATAAAGAAATATAAAAGTGTCTTACCTTATAAATAATTACGGCAACTTTAATATGCATAGGACCTACCAATTTATTACCCAAAACAGTTCCTGGCCAGGCTCTACCTCGAAATAATAAATCATAATTACAGAG
>JABUQX010144973.1:15000-25000 GCA_015478945.1 Trachelipus rathkii | reverse complement strand
AAAGAGAGTGGAGGGTTCCCTACCTATTATATGAGGATGATTTGGTTTTGCGTGGCGAATCTGAAGAGAGTTTGAGAGGACTGGTAGAGAGATTTGGTAGGGTGTGTAAAAGGAGGGGTTTGAAAGTAAACAGTAGTAGGGGAGGAATTCCGGTAACCGAAAGTGACCGGTGTGAAGTTATGTTAGATGGTGAACAGCTGGAAATGGTGTCTGAATTAAAATATTTGGATATATGTTGAATGAAAAGGGAGCGGATAATGCAGAGTGTACTAGGAAAGTTGTGAATGGCACTAAGGTGGATGGTGCAATTAAATCGTTGGTGGATGTAAAGGGACTAAGTCTTGAGTGCGCTTGGGTCTTACATGAGGGTATGTTGTTACCCATGTTAATGTATAGTAGTGGGACTATGGTCTGGAATAAGAGGTATAGATCTAAAGTACAATGTGTTCAGATGGACAATCTTAGTGGCGTGTTAGGTGTGTAAAGAAATGATAAAATGAGGAATGAACGTATTAGAGAGTTGTTTGGTGTGGAGAATGGGGTAAATATGAGAGAATAAATGAAAGTATGTTGAGATGGTTTGGTCATGTGGAAGGGATGTATGATAGTCGGTCGGTTAATTCGGATGTAAAGTGGTGAGTGTGTTGTGAATCGACCGGAGGGACCGAAGAAAAGTGGATTGAGTCAGAAAAGGAATGCCTGGAGAAAAAAAATGTGAGTTTGGCGTGAGGCGGTGAAGAAAAGGTGCATAACAGGAGGGAATGGTGGGTTTTGTGAGGAGGGTGGCATAACATTCACCTGGGCCAAGTTATGAGCCCCACATTGACGAGAATGTCATAGTGAGGGTTCATCGCTGTCCCGTGAAGCCTAGGGTGGATTTTTCTGCGACAAGTTCTCACTAATTGGTATCAAGTTGGCGGTAAGGCTGGGCTTTCTTTTCTACTTACTTCATATTCTTCTACTATTTTTCTGTTTCCAGTGCATGTTACGCACCTTACCTCCAGTCTTGGGGAGAGAAGATGGGTGGTGATGATGATATATATATATATATATATATATATATATATATATATATATATATATATATATATATATAGATATATATATCTTTCTTTTTCATAAAGTACTTGTACTTCTTGATACCATGTAATTGTACTCTTGTATTAAATTCTAGAGTACTCCCAGGCCTGTACTTGTAATTTTGAACAATTCAAGAGTACTCTTGTATTTATACAAAAAAAAATATACTAGAACCATAACCCTGATAAATATATATATATATATATATATATATATATATATATGTATATATATATATATATATAAGGGGAAAGTAGTTATAGTATATATATATATATATATATATATATATATATATATATATTGATTAGGGATGTGACGATTATGAAATTTTGACGATGACGATTATAAATTTTGACGGCGATGACGATTATTTGAAAAATATATTTAAAAAGAATTTTCTCTCTCTCTCTCTCTCTCTATATATAGATAAAAGAGGAAAGAGTAGATATATATATATATATATATATATATATATATATATATATATATATATATATATATATATATATATATATATATATATATATATATATATATATATATATATATATACAAGGCTGTATATATTTGGGGGTCAGGGGTTCAACCCTACGAAATTATTTTTAAGCGATCAAAATTTTTGATTCTTAAGTCTCTTAATAATAATAATAATAATAATAATAATAATAATAATAATAATAATAATAATAATAATAATAAAAATAATAATATTATTAATAATAATAATAATAATAATAATAATAATAATAATAATAATAATAATAATAATAATTAATGAATATGAAAAGAATTTATTAATGGAAATGAGGAGACATGTTTGTGGTCCATAACAATTTCTTAGGTCAGTGGTTGTTCTTCACATATGTATAAAATATATAGATCAGGGACTTAAATGTAAGGTTTCCTAGTACTTTGCAGATGATAGCAAATTAGCTTTCAAATTTTCAGTTAGGAATAATAACCATTGATGTATAAACATTTAAAAGATAAGGAGGGAGCTGTAATCGTTGATGGACTAGCAAGTTCATTCCTTCTTCATCTGAATCTTCTTTCTCTCCTCATAAACCATGGTTCTATCGTGGCTTGTTTTCTGGACATTCAGGCTAGAGCATGAAAAGCGTATCGGGGGTGGAAAATTCTCATTCTCCTAATCACTCTTGCCAATTTTCATTCAGCTAGAAATCGCAGGATACTTTTCATCAGCAAAGCGCTTTCATCAAACGAAAGAGCGCTAACTTCCTTGGGTATCATACTGACTAATTATTGCTGGACTATGGAAAAAACATCTCTAGGAACTACTGCAAATCTCCTTCCTGATGGTTCTGTTGTTAATTCTCCAACTGAAAAGGCCAATCTCTCTGGGCCTTCTATTTTCCACTAACTCAACCCTAGACAATTCTGTTTTTCCTCTTCCTCCTCCTTCTCCTCTCAGGTGTCCTGTATATGTCTGCCCGTGATTACATTTGTTCGAGCGCATAGGCCCCTGAAATCTATGAAAAGGAATAATAAGACGGGTGGCCCAGATGGCATTCCTCCAAGTTTTGAGGAGTGTGCTTCCGTGCATCCCCGCCCCTCGTTCAACTATTCCCCTATGTCTCAATACTGCACTTTCCCTCCATGTTGGAAGCTCGCACATGTCCAACCTATTCCGAAAAAGGAAAGCCGCCTGATCTTTCTAACTATCTTGCTATAGCATCACTTGTATTCTATTACGTATCTTTTGAGAAACCCGTCTCAACTACGACTTCTTAGATTATCTGGAATCTCATTCCCTTCTTTCCGATCGCCAGTACGGCTTTCAGACTTGCGTGGTGGCGCTTGACATATCCAAAGAATTTGACTGATTATGGCACGCATCACTGCTCTCCAAGCTCCCCTCCTTTGGGTTTGCTCTTTCTCTTTGCTTAATTATGTCTAGCTTTCTTTCAAATCTCTAAATATCGGCTGTTGTTGATGGGGCGACTTCTTCTTTTTCTGTCAATAGTGGTGTTCCTCAGGGTTCTGTCTTATCTCCTACTTTATTCCTACTTTTCATTAATGATCTTCTCACCTGCACATCTAACTCTATCCACTCATATACTGATGACTGAACCCTTCATTCTTCAACTCATTTCAGTTCTGCTTCCTCTTTTACTTCTAGAATTGCCTCTCATCTTAATCTTTCCTATTCTATTCTCGCTGATCTGGATAGAATTTCCGGATGGGTCGTCTGAAATTTTAGAAACAATTCTTTAAAAACCCAACTTCTGCAAATCTCTTTCTCTAAAAAACGCATTCTAACTTTCTCTATCTCTTTCTCGACGGCTCCTTCTCTCCTGTTGACAAAATAAACATCCTTGGCTTTTTAACATAAACAAAAATGTCTTTGGAAACCTCATGTCACAATGGTTGCTAGGGCGGCCCTTGCAAAGGAACTGGGAGTTCGGTTTAGACTGCGAGACCTTTTTCTCTCCCTTCTCTCAGCTGCTCCAGCCATATAAGGTCTCATCCGCCCCTTGTATGGGAGTACTGCTCTCATATCTTGGGGGAGGGGCTGTGTTCAATCTCGGCTTTTGATAGGGTGAAGTCAAAGGCCAAAAGGCTTATAAACTTCTTGTTGGTGCTTTATCTCTATTCTATAGGCACCCCAGCGGCAAGTGCTCGAGGGAACTTATCATTTTCGTACCACCACCTGTAAATACCTGGAAATATCTGGAAACAAGGTCTGTGAAATATGGATATGAGGTAAGAAATTAAACTTTGTCATTAAAATGTAAAAAGTAATGCAGACCTAGTGCTAGAATATAAATAATAATACTGCTAGAATAAATAAAGTAATTTAGGGTCTGAAGATATAGTAAACATATGGTCAATTTTAGAAGTTCAGGCTTAGGGCCTATGTAAATATGTTAGTCAAATATTAAATAGTTATTATTATGTAAATTAAAAGTAGAGTTTAAAGCACAAAAGAAAATACATAAATAATTTAAATATAGGACAGAGATAAAAAATATATATATATATATATATATATATATGTGTGTGTATATGTGTGTGTGTGTGTGTGTGTATGATAATGTACATATGTGCGCAAGGATGTGTATGTAATTAAGGTAGTTAGATTATTAAAGTAAAGAAAGAAATTAAAAACTTAAAAAAGAAAATTAATAAAAGTAGTGGTTTAAGAACGAAAATATTGTTAAAGAAATGTATTAATCACTATATTTTTATTTTAAGAAACGAATTTAGCATGAAAATGGAAAAAGGGAATTTTTAAAGAAATTCCCACAAGCTGACAAGATGGCTGTGACGTCATGAAACCGAATCAAAATGGCGCCAGCATAGTCGTGGAGACTTCACTTGTTGACAAACTCTTGTACTGTTAGGATTGTTGGATGCGTGCAAAGCATTCGTGTTCATATTTAGGAATTTTTGAAAACTTTGTTTATTTGTTTATATTTTCATTTATATTTAGTATTGTAAATAAAGACTTAGCTTAGAATAGGAAAATTTATTATAACGATATTGACTTTGGAACAAAAACACTTCAGGTAATATAAGGTGTTTTGAATATTTTGCTAAATTATTATTGTATATGGTTTGACCATATATAATTTCTGATATTATTGTGCCATAGCCAAAGAAGTTTTTACGCATTAGCGTCTTAGATCTCTGTTATATTGTTTAGTAAAAGCGCATTAGCCTATAGATTACGATAATAATTTGGACAGCAACTACGAGGACAACATTAAATGAGCATTAGCCTATATTCATATATGATAGGAATATTTTAGAGTTTGCATATTAATTTGATATTTTTGAAGCAAAGTGTGTTATCAAATTGATAACTTAAATTATTTTATAGTTTAACTTGTTAGGTTTGTTAGTAAATTATACGTATTGATTTTGATTCAGAATTTTTATTTGATAGATTTTAGTTAAGAGTTTGTTTAGTTATCAACAGCCGTACTTATGAAAAAGTTACTTAACGGTGGTTGGTAGGTTCTGTATATATTATTTTGATAAAAGTTTTGTTAGTATTAAAATTTGAAATATCTATTTGTGTATAATATTTGAGTTTGCATTAGAATTGAACGAAATCGATATAGCTTATTTTGAAAGTTTAGTATTTTGAAGCCACTTAGAACATAGCTTATTTTTGAAAACTTAGGACTTTGTAACAACGTGGAACATAGCTTATTTTAAAGGCTTAATATTTTCGAAGCAGTCTGAATATAGCTTATTTTAAAGGCTTAATATTTTCGAAGCAGTCTGAATATAGCTTATTTTTGAAGGCTTAATATTTTTGAATAATTTGAATAAAGCTTATTTTTGAGAACCAGATTTGAATATAACTTATTTTTGAAATTTGATTTTGTTTTACGAATTATTAGATATTTGTTTGATCTGAGCAAGTTTAATTTGTTTATGGATTACTGATTGAATAAAGTTGTATAAAGTTATAATTTACTTGGAGCATTTTAATTGAAATTTGAAGAGTGTACATAATAAATAAATATTAAAAGAGTTTTTATTTCATTTTAGTAAACTTTTATTTGAATTTGAAGGTCGTTTGAAGTATAGCAGAAATTTATTAATTTTAATGAGGTTACTTTTTGGAAATTACGTAAGTTGTTATGATACAGTTCAACTAATCCAACAGATGATTACATAGAAAAGTATACATCGTTGTCGATGTGCAGTATTGGTTATCGACTTGTATTTATTTCAGATTTAATTATTTTTTCAATAGTTTGGATTCAGCTTTAGACTTAGATACTGATGACAGGATTCAACCCTAGTTGTCATTGATCATTGTTAGACTTCAGATTGGATTATACTTAGTTACATTTGAATATTTTGACGGTACGATTTACTTTGAGACTGTACTTAGTTACATTTGAACATTTTGACAGTCCGATTTATTTTGAAATTATATTTGGTTACACTTGAGATTTTTGATAGTTCAATTTATTTGGACTTTATATTTAGTTGACCTCAGGTGTTTTGACAGTTGATTTAATTGGACTTTATATTTAGTAACATCATTAGTTGACAGTTCGATTTATTTGGATTTTATATTTAGTTAACAGTAAACATTTTGACCGTTAGAATTATTTGGACTTTACATTTAGTTCACTTCAAGCATTTTGACACTTGGATTTATTTTCGACTTTATTATTATTTAGGATTGACAGTTTTGACAGTTGGAATTATTTTAGAATTTCAGATTTAGTTTAGCTTTTGAACTTAGAACTTTTCGGAATAGATAACTTTTTAGTCTCAGACTTATTTGTAATTGACTTTAGATTTTTTGAATTAATAGTTGTTAAACCTTACATTTATCCTAACCTGGATTTGTTTTGACATTGATAGATTGGACTTTAGATTTAAATTGACATCGATGGTTTCAACTTGGATTTATTTTGACATTGATTGAATATGGACTTAGTTTAATTTGAGATCGATATTTTTGATTTTACTTTGCTTTTATAGTTATTAGTTTTCAATTTGATTTGTTTGGATCTGTCTTTTAGACTTGGAGTTATTTAGTGATTGATCATTTTGAAGGTAATCTTGCATAGTAACAACTGATCATTGTTATACTTGAGTCTGATCCGGTTTATAATTTACGATTCAGATTTATGGTTAATGACTTTAATTTTACAGGTAGTTCAGCCATTTTGGATTTGAATTATTTTTACCGGATTTTAGTTTATTTTAATTAGAGTAAACTTACAATTTAATTGGAGGTTTAATCGGATATGAGAGCTGACATTATACTGAAGTGTTATACTACTTTAATTTCGAGATATTTCTGTTGATTTTGAGTTTTATATAATACGAATATTTTGGTAAAAGGTGTAACATTTTGGAGAGACATCAACAATTAACTAGAGTGATCTTGATACCTGAAAGTGACTAAGAAATACTACAATACTAGATACTAAGGATAGAAATACTGAATAGGCATAAACAATTGATTTATTTAATTAACGAGTTAAAAGCAAATAGAAACGCCAGTACGCAAATAAAGGATATTTTATTAGATTAAAAACAATAATAGAATATATAAGAGAACTTAGTTTGACACAACGCAATGTTCAGTTTTTGTATTAGTATTCGTATCACTATACGATATATTTGAACGGGAGTATTAATCTTGAAAAACCTCAACAAAAGTTTATACCTAGGTGGAGCAGTTCAGTGGCCATATAGCTGCCCTACTATAAAGAGTATAAAATTTGGTGCCGTATGACCAGGATTCGACGGGGTTTTTGAGTTTATTTTGATAGTTTATAAAATTGCTTAAGAGAGTAAATTATAGATTTTTGATTATTGCGGTATAATTAATAAATTTAGAGCTTGTTGAGGTAGATTAAGTTTAGTATACTCCATAATGGGGGATCATGAAAATGAAAATCAGGGTGAAATAAATAGGGATGGTGAAACATCTGAATCGGTAGTAGTGGGACAACAAGGTGATGGATTGAGTCAAGCAACAGGGGGATTTATAGAATCCACCCCAGTAAACTTGGAACCACTAGAAAACATAGAATTGAATCAATTACCACTAACACCTGAACACCCCACATTGTACAATCCAAATTTGGTTAGAGCTTTAGTACCACCGCCACTTAAGTTTTCGGTAGATTCAGGGTGGGAGTTTGAGGAGTTCTTACATGAGTTTGAGGTTTATTGCTCACACACATATTCAAAGGTACCAGAGACATGGAGTAGGGTGTTAGGGAATTATTTAGAGGGTGACATCTTAGAAGCATTTATTAACATTGAAGGAGGTAGAATACCATACACAAGGGTGAAAGAAAAGCTACGAGGAATCATAAAGCAATTAACAACAAGTACAGATGTTCTCTTAACAAGATTTTGGGCTACAGGAAGGAATAAGAACGAGTCCATCATAAATTACTCAATGAGATTGGATAAACTTGCAGCCTTAGCTGGAATGGACAGTGAACAAATATTGTACGGACAAATGAAAAAACTTAAAATCATGGACGGATTGAGTAGTGACGCAGCCGCAAAAGTGAAATTTGCCACATTGTCAGAACCTAATATGAGTGTCAACAGGGTAGTAGAAATAGCACATAATGTGGAAAAGTGCTTTCAAACAGATCAACTTCCTGAGGGAAAAGAAAAGAAAACAACTAAGACCACCAATAAGAAGGAAATACAGGTTACTGAAGCTAAAACTAAAGAAGATCAACTTTTAAAGTGCAACTTTTGTAAACGTGAAGGACACCTTGAAGAGAGGTGTTACAAAAAGAATAATTGTTGTTTTTGTTGTGGCAAAAAGGGACACAGAATCCAAGAGTGTAGAAATCGGAAATCACGTCAAGAAAGTAATAACAACCAGCAACCAAGACAAGAAGGCACTACAACCGTCACTAATAACGAAACAAGACAGGCTAGAACATTAAACTGCCCTTACTGTGATCAAAACCACCTCATGAAAGATTGTGTTCAGTTTAAAGATGCCTTGAAAGAAAAGAGAACTTCGGAAAACGAGTAACACCCTTGAATGTGCAAGGAATTGAGGGTGTACAAACAAAAAACCTTGCAGTAGCAAGCCGGGATGAAAGAATTTATGTATCATTAGAAACAAGAAGAGGACCTGTCCGAGCTTTAGTCGATACAGGAGCTGAGGTAAATCTCATGTCCTTAGACATTGCTAAAAAATTTGGATTGAAACTGACGGAACAGAAAGGGATTCATTTAATAGGAGTACATGGGGATTGTGAACCAACTTGTGGTGAAGCATACTTTTCTTTTTATTTGGGAGGATATCTGGTTAAAGATGAACGATTCATAATTAGTGACAAAACGAAACATGATATCATATTAGGAATAGGGTTTATAAAGACTCATTGTTTAACTATAGATTTGCGGGAAAATAAGTTAACATGTCGTTTCGAAAGTCAGGAAGTATTCCTTTGTAACTTGAGTAGAAATTGTGTGCCATTAGATAATGTGGAATTAAAACTGGACAAAAATGTAACAATTAAACCTGGATGTGTTAGTATGGTGGAGTTGATTTGGCCGGAGGATATTAAGAAACCGTATTTATATAGTACCGAAAAATTATGATTTAGATCAAAAAGGGTTGTTAGTTTCAAATACTGTAAATAAAGGTCCAAAAGCGATAGTAAGTATTATTAATTTGAGTGATGAAACTGCTCATATACAATCAGGATCTGTTATAGCTAAAGCAGTGGAATTAATCGAAAGAGGGAATAACTTAGTAGAGATCAGAGATATAAATGAATTTGAAACGGACCATTCTAATAGCCAGGAAGTATCTTTAGAAGAAAGGTTCCAGTTGAATCAAACTGACTTGACTCAGGAACAAAAAGAAAAAGTTAAGGAAGTTTTAACTCAGTTTAAAGATATTATTAGTAAAGATGAAAATGATGTGGGTTACACAGATAAAGTGGCTCACCATATACAATTAACCGATGACACGCCTATCAAACAAAAAGTACGTCGGTTCAACCCAAAAATCCAAGCCATGGTTGATGAGGAATTGGCTGGGTTGGAAGAGCAAAAGATAATACAACCATCAAAGAGTCCGTGGAGTAGTCCATTAGTACCAGTAATCAAGAAGAATGGAAAAATACGAGTCTGTATAGATTATCGAGCGCTTAATCAAAAAACTGTAAAAGATAGTTTTCCATTGCCAGTTGCAGCTGACTATATTTACAACCTAAAAGGATCAGTGTATTTTTCACTTTTAGACATGACCAAGGGTTACTATAACGTGCCCATGGATGAAGAATCAAGACCGTTAAATCGATATATCGATATTTAAAAAATATCATATCGCCTTCGATATTATCGCCAGAAAATATCGATATTCGATATATCGATATTTCGATATATTATAATTCTATTATAATTTGAATATATTATTCAATAT
>JABUQX010144973.1:0-12500 GCA_015478945.1 Trachelipus rathkii | reverse complement strand
TGATTGATATGCTCGAAGTCAATCTATTCCTTTCATTGAGCAAACATTGTTTATTAATGATACTGTTCGTTCTGACGAGACTGGCGTCGCATTTACAGCAAGATATTTCATTGCTAACATAGAAGGGAAAGCATTTTTTACTATCATTCCAAAATTTTATTGGGTCGCAATATCCACTCTGATCACTGAATAACTGAATAGTGATTAATGAATGCTCAGAAGACAATTTGACTAGGTGATTTGTGCCATGTCGATCCTTGCTTTTGGTTCCCGAAAAGACCTAAAATCTAAAACCCCAATTTTTCGGTTTATATTATACGATATTGGGGGACGAACGAAGAACGAAATAATATGGGGGAAAAGAGAGTTTCATCACTATATATATATTGGGATAAGATTTTATTTTTTTTTCCGGAATGGAAAAATACGAGTTTGTATAGATTATCGAGCTCTTAATCAGAAAACAGTAAAAGATAGTTTCCCATTGCCAGTTGCAGCTGACTATATTTACAACCTAAAAGGATCAGTGTATTTTTCACTTTTAGACATGACCAAGGGTTACTATAACGTGCCCATGGATGAAGAATCAAGACCGTTAACTGCCTTTTCAACTGCAACTAAACATTTGGAGTTTGTATGCTTGCCTTTTGGTCTCAGCAATTCTCCAGCTACATTTCAACGTCTGGTGAATTTAATGTTAAAGGGGTTCGATTGGACCCAGTAATTGCTTATTTGGATGATATCTTGGTATTGGGGCGCGATTTTGAAGACCATCTGAAGAACCTGACTAATGTGTTAATTCGATTACGGGAATATAATTTGAAAATCAAGCCCGAGAAATGCAACATTTTTAAGAAAGCCATCAAGTTTTTGGGCCAAGAAGTAAGTTCAGAAGGATTATTGCCGTTAAAAGAATACATCACAGCAATTCAACAAGCGACAGTGCCAAAAACCGTTAAACAACTGCAAAGCTTCCTTGGAAGCGTTAACTATTATCGAAGGCATATCCCGAATGCCGCCCAATTAATGAAACCACTGTCAAAATTAACATCTGGTAAGAGCATAAAATGGACTACAGAATGTCAGTATAGTTTCGATCGACTAAAAGAGGCAATGACTGAAACACCCATATTGTCATTCCCGGATTACGAGAGCATAGAACCATTGGAATTATTTGTTGATGCTTCGGGAATGGGTGCAGGCGCTTGCCTGAAACAACAACAGGATGGAATTAGTAAAGTAATAGCTTATGCTTCGATGTGTTTCAGTGGAGCACAACTGAATTATAGTACACTGGAAAAAGAATTAGCCGCATTAAGATGGGGAGTGAAGACGTTTAGAGTGTTTTTGAGGTGCAGAAAATTCATCATATGGTCAGACCATCAACCTTTGACCTACTTACACAATATGGCCGGAGTAAATTCTAGAATCGCCAGAACTCTGACCGATTTGGCAGAGTACGATTTTGAGATCAGGTATATCCCTGGAAAGTTTAATTGCATTAGCGACTTTTTGTCAAGATGTGGAATGAGTGAACCCATGGAAGCCGTAGCTCTAGAAATGGAACAGGATACTATACCTATAGGATTTAGAGTACAAAACATCCCTGGAGGAGGAAATTCAATATTCCAGGCGATAGCCTTATATCTGTCCTGTAGCATGGAAACTCATAAGTTAGTTCGAGAAAAAGCAGTTAATAGAGTGCAAAGTGACATTAAAGAATTCGGGTTAGTGGATAGTAAAACACAGAGACAACAACTAAAGAGAATGAGTAATGTAGGTACTTTAGTGACTGCTGAAATTATAGAAGCGTGTGCCAGAGAAAATAAGATCGCTATATGGGTATATCATGGAAGAGACCTTAAGATTCAGTATAATACTAACAGTAAAGAAGAATTACCAATCTGCCATTTGCATTGTGTGGATGGAATTCATTTTAACCTACTTGAGACAGAAAAGAAAGAAGTTCAAAATATGGATGTTTTTGAGGAATTTGACGTAGTATACGATTTAATTGATATAAATGAGGAAATAGTTAAACCCCACGAAGTTGTGCTGTTCGAACTTTCAGAGGGAACAGAAGATGAGTTAGAGGAGAGGTTAGGAAACCAGGAGGAAGAAGTAAGGAGTGAATCGGAAGATACACAGAGTAAGAGTGAGGAAGAAGAACAGAGCACTACGGAAGGGGATGAACAAAATTTAACTGAACTTGAATTACCAGCATTGAATGAAACACTTATATACTGCTATGATGAAGATAGATTACAAGAACAAGTGAAACGAAGGCAAAAAGATGACCGTCAATTGAAAAAACTTTTAGAGGTGTTGAATCAAGAACAAAATGATTCAGAAAGAATGAAACAAATGAAACAAGATTTCGTGCTTCGACCGTTTAGTAGATATTTGCATGAAATAGTGTGTCAGGATGGTTACCTAATAAAATTGACTGAACAGCGACAAGTTCCAATAATTGCCTATCATGACATGATTAATTTGAGTATAGACGTTCACAAAAAATATTTTCATTTAGGACGAGATAAATTACTACAGAAGATCAGCGCATTAGCATGGCATCCGAAAGCTTATCACATTTGTAGTAATATTGCGAAAACTTGTATTAAATGTCAGGAGAATAAGGGTATACCAGCAAGACGAAATAAATCACCAACTTGGAAAGTAAAAGCAAAAGGACCGTTTGACATTGTTGCTCTGGATTTAATGAGTTACCCATGACTAAAAAAGGAAACAAATATGTATTAGTAGGTATCGATTTGTATTCGAAGTGGTTAATGGCCATACCCTTACCGGATAAGAAAGCTGAAACGGTTTTGACTAATTTTCGAGTTATGTTGGCTACTTTCTTAAAAAACCCAAAAGAAATACAAACAGATAATGGATCAGAATTCAGGAATCAGTTAATGGATGGGTTTTTATCTGGGAAAGATATACATCATAGGTTAACCGCTGCAAACGTACCATCAACGAACGGGATTGTAGAACGAGTGAATAGAACTATACTAAACATGCTTAGGATGTTAGATGACGTAGATACTTGGGATTGTAAGTTGGGTGATATAGTTAGTACGTACAATCATAGTTTCCATAGGGAATTACAACAAACACCAGCTAGCTTATTTTTAGACAACGTAAAGAAGGTTGAGTCAGAAAAATTAACATGGAAAGAAAAAGACCCAAATTATGAGCCATTTCGATTGAATGAGTTAGTTTTAAAAAAGAACATATATAAAGGGCATGCTGTTGCTAATAAATTGGCAAAGAAATTTCATGGACCGTATGTAATAGTAAAGGTTTATGGGAATGAAGTCTTATATGACATACAACATAAATATAGAAAAACTTTATTATATAGAGTGCATCAAACTCATTTAAAAAGGTTTTACGAAAGTACAAAAGAATTAGAAGGATTAGGTAGTAAAAAATCAAGTAGTGAAGATTTAGGTAGTGAATTGGAAAAAGAAAGCGTTAAGTCAGAGTATAGTTTTGAGGGCTTTGACCCATTAGATTTTAGTAATGTTCCAAAAGATTTTGAAGGATTTACAGACGAGACAGTAAAAAATTCATTTGCGTTAAATTGGAAAAAGTTAGAGCGGTTTTCAATACCATTAGGATCAGGGATGGGTAGTAGGAAAACACAATTTAGAGATACAGGAGTACAAGTTGATATTGACGAAGTATGGGGACGAAATTTATTTGAGTCATATATTGGATCTCCTACGGAGAATACAATAGATATGTCGGATGATACAATTTACTATGACACCGTTAATATGGAGTCATGGATTTTGGAAGAACTTGAGAGAGATTAAAAAAGTAGTTTAATTATGAAATAAATATGGTTACCTCAGTAATCATGTAAAGATTGCTTTGGTAACAGAAAAATATATAAAAGTAAGAATTTGATCATAATAGATGATCATAAAGCTACTTTAATAATCAAATAGAGATTGTTTGAAAAGCGAAATAAAAAGAAAATAGATCACCTTGGTGATCAAAGATTGTTAAAAGAAAAAAAAATTTTTTGAAATGGTTGACTTAGTAATCTAAAAAATTGATTGCTTTGACAACAAAATATGAAAAATATAATATAATCCTGAGTTCAGAAATGGATGTCAGGATAGAAAAATAATTGCTCTAAGATAAGAATTTAAAAATTTTGTCATGGTGATTAGGAGACTGGTCACCATGGAAAATCATACTAGAAATCATGAAAAAAAAAAAAAAGGGTTGTTAATTAAAAAACGAGTTGCCTTAGTGATCAGTAAAAGATCGTTTGGCAAAACGCATAATATAGGATATGTATTTAAATAGTTAAAATAATATGTGTTTTATATTGCAGAATGAGTACCAGTAGGAGGACTAGACGTCGCAAAGACAAATATGATGAGAGAGTTGTGATCATCGGTGACAGTAGGGTACGAGCTCTAGCCGATTACCCGGAAGAGATGCCCTACAAGGATGTAAAATTCTATTACAAAAATGGTCTAAAAATCATGGAGATGATACAACTAACTGAGGCAATTTTAGAGAGAAATAGGAAACGAGAAACTGACTTGATCCATTTGATAATTTTAGTAGGATTACAGTGTGATTTTACTCAACTTGAATACTTTCGAAATACTAACAGCAAAATCATGGTTTCAAATACAGATCTGGAAATGGAAAAACTAGTGGTCACTCTGTGTAGATATATTATGAAATGGGGCAAAGATTATCCATTTTGCAAGGTGATATGTACTGTGCCTTATACGCCCAACTTTGATCGTTACAATCGACAGAGACTTCGTAATGATTTGGACAGAAGAACAGTTGACCGACAATATTCATCAAGAGCTAGTCGTCAATACTTGAGAGAATTTATCAATAATGTGAATGAGTTTTACGATCATTGGATTGAGTATATTTGTCCAAAGCCACTTGCATTAGCCAGAATGGGTCAGTATACTTGGGTTAGAAGTAAACCAAGACGTAGAGGAATCAGGATTAGAACAAATGCACGAGAAGATACTGAACCTTACCCAGGACAAACTGTTGACGGATTGCATATGAAAAAGAAAGCCATTAAACATTTCTGGAAACTATTCAAAGAAGGAATTCGACAATACAAGAAACATGCTAAAAAGGGTTACCAATGGCAGGAAAATCATCGAGAAATGACTCTTTGGACTATAAAGTTAAGAACACCAGAACCTAGTGTAAATCCATACGATTCCCGAACTTGGATAGAGATTCGGAGTGGATGGCTTGAAAGAGACTTTTTACCCGAAAATGACCAAATGGAGAAATTGAGACTGAATTGTATTACCATGGAGAAAGGAGACGACTTACGAGTAACTAGAAGGAGAGTATGGTATAAAGATATCAAAATAGAATATACATCAGATGATAGTGAGGATATGGAGGAAGTTGTAGAAGAAGAAGACGTTTAATCATACCACCCTAGAAGACCCTCGTAGGATCTTTTAGAAGAAAGGTGTGATAGGGCCCTGTAAATACCTGGACATATCTGGAAACAAGGTCTGTGAAATATGGATATGAGGTAAGAAATTAAACTTTGTCATTTAAAAATGTAAAAAATAATGTAGACCTAGTGCTAGAATATAAATAATAATACTGCTAGAATAAATAAAGTAGTTTAGGGTCTGAAGATATAGTAAACACATGGTCAATTTTAGAAGTTCAGGCTTAGGGCCTATGTAAATATGTTAAAGTCAAATATTAAATGAATATTGTTATGTAAATTAAAGGTAGAGTTTCTAAAGCAGTAAAAAAAATATATATATATATAATGTAAATATGGAATAGAGATAGAGAATTAATAAAAATATAAAGATAATGTACATATGTGCGCAAGAGTGTGTATGTAATTAAGGTAGCTAGATTATTAAAGTAAAGAAAGAAATTAAAAAATTAAAAAAGAAAATTAATAAAAGTAGTGGTTTAAGAACGAAAATATTGTTTAAGAAATGTATTAATCACTATATTTTTATTTTAAGAAACGAATTTAGCATGGAAAAAGGAAAAAGGGAATTTTAAAAGAAATTCCCACAAGCTGACAAGATGGCTGTGACGTCATGAAAACGAATCAAAATGGCGCCAGCAGAGTCGTGGAGACTCCACTTGTTGACAAACTCTTGTACTGCTAGGATTGTTGGATGCGTGCAAAGCATTCGTGTTCATATTTAGGAATTTTTGAAAACTTTGTTTATTTGTTTATATTTTCATTTATATTTAGTATTGTAAATAAAAACTTAGCTTAGAATAGGAAAATTTATTATAACGATATCGACTTTGGAACAAAACACTTCAGGTAATATAAGGTGTTTTGAATATTTTGATAAATTATCATTATATATGGCTTGACCATATATAATTTATGAGATTACTGTGCCATAGCCAAAGAAGTTTTTATGCATTAGCGTCTTAGATCTCTGTTATGTTACTTAATAAAAGAGCATTAGCCTATAAATTACGAGAATAATTTGGACAGCAACTACGAGGACAACATTAAATGAGCATTAGCCTATATTCATATATGATAGGAATATTTTAGAGTTTGCATATTAATTTGATATTTTGAAGCAAAGTGTGTTATCAATTGATAACTTAAATTATTTTATAGTTTAACTTGTTAGGTTTGTTAATAAATTATACATATTGATTTTGATTTAGAAATTTAGTTTGATAGATTTTAGTTAAAAGTTTGTTAGTTACCAGCAGCCGTACATTTGGAAAAAGTAATTAACAGTGGTTGGTAGGTTCTGTATATATATTATTTTTGATTAAATTGTGTTCAGTATTAAATTTGAAATATCGATTGTGTATAATATTTGAGTTTGCATTAGAATTGAAAGAAATCGATATAGCTTATTTTTGAAAACTTAGTATTTTGAAGCCACTTAGAACATAGCTTATATTTTTGAAGACTTAGTATTTTGTAACAACGTGAAGTAATAGCTTATTTTTGAAAACTTGAGACATCGACTTTGATAAAGGCTTAATATTTTGTAACAACTTTGAATATGAAAATATTTTGAAGTTTAAATATTTTTGGACGCAGATTTGAATACAAATTATTTTGAAACTTGATTTTGTTTTATGAATTATTAGATATTTGTTTGATCTGAGCAAGTTTAATTTGTTTATGGATTACTGATTGAATAAAGTTGTATAAAGTTATAATTTACTTGGAGCATTTTAATTGAAATTTGAAGAGTGTACATAATAAATAAATATTAAAAGAGTTTTTATTTCATTTTAGTAAACTTTTATTTGAATTTGAAGGTCGTTTGAAGTATAGCAGAAATTTATTAATTTTAATGAGGTTACTTTTTGGAAATTACGTAAGTTGTTATGATACAGTTCAACTGATTCAACAGATAATTACATAGAAAAGTATACATCGTTGTCGATGTGCAGTATTGGTTATCGACTTGTATTTATTTCAGATTTAATTGTTTTTGCAATGGTTTGGATTCAACTTTAGACTTAGATACTGATGACAGGATTCGACCCTAGTTGTCATTGATCATTGTTAGACTTCAGATTGGATTATACTTAGTTACATTTGAACATTTTGACAGTCCGATTTATTTTGAAATTATATTTAATTACACTTGAGACTTTTGACAGTTCGATTTATTTGGACTTTATATTTAGTTGATCTCAGGTGTTTTGACAGTTTGATTTAATTGGACTTTATATTTAGTTAACATCAATAGTTTGACAGTTCGATTTATTTGGATTTTATATTTAGTTAACAGTAAACATTTTGACCGTTAGAATTAATTGGACTTTACATTTAGTTCACTTCAAGCATTTTGACACTTGGATTTAATTTCGACTTTTTTGTTTTTGAGATTGACCGTTTTGACAGTTGGAATTATTTTAGAATTTCAGATTTTGTTTAACTTTTGAACTTAGAGTTTTTTGGGAATAGATAACTTTTAGACTCAGATTATTTGTAATTGACTTTAGATTTTTGGAATTAATAGTTGTTGAACCTTACATTTATCCTAACCTGGATTTATTTTGACATTGATAGATTGGACTTTGAATTTAAATTGACATCGATAGTTTCAACTTAGATTTATTTTGACATTGATTGGATATGGACTTAGTTTAAATTGACATCGATGGTTTCAACTTGGATTTAATTTGACATTGATTGAATATGGACTTAGTTTAATTTGAGATCGATACTTTTGATTTTACTTTGCTTTTATAGTTATTAGTTTTCAATTTGATTTATTTGGATCTGCCTTTTGGACTTGGAGTTATTTAGTGATTGATCATTTTGAAGGTAATCTTGCATAGTAACAACTGATCATTGTTGTACTTGAGTCTGATCCGGTTTATAATTTACAATTCAGATTTACGGTTGATGACTTTAATTTTACAGGTAGTTCAGCCATTTTGGATTTGAATTATTTTTACCGGATTTTAGTTTATTTTAATTAGAGTAAACTTACAATTTAATTGGAGGTTTAATCGGATATGAGAGCTGATATTATACTGAAGTATTAGACTACTTTAATTTCGAGATATTTCTGTTGATTTTGAGTTTTATATAATACGAATATTTTAGTAAAAGGTGTAACATTTTGGAGAGACATCAACAATTAACTAGAGTAATCTTGATACCTGAAAGTGACTAAGATAATACTACAATACTAGATACTGGGAATATAAATACTGAATGAACGAGGTTATTTAATTTATTGATTAAAGAGTTAAAAGCAAGTAAAAACGCCAGTACGCAAATAAAGGATATTTTATTAGATTAAAAAACAATAATAGAATTAATAAGAGGACAGTTGGACACAACGCATTGTAACAGTTGGTATAAGAAAACCACTATAAATTAAAGTGAGGAGTATTAAATATTGGAAAACCTCAACAAAAGTTTATACCTAGGTGGAGCAGTTCAGTGGCCATATAACTGCCCTACTATAGCGTGACACCACCTTTATGACGCACCGAACAAGGAGTGCTGTACCTCGCAAGTTTTGTGTTGATATTGGTAACTCGAGGCTAGTTCGCTGTGGTGCTTCCTTCCTTCCCACCCTGTTTTGTGGAATTCCTTCCATCTTCTGCATGTCCTGTTGTATTTTCCTCACTTTAAAGCCTGTGCTCATCTGGGCGTAATTTGCGCTAGAGAGTGAACTTTTGAGCATACCACACTCCTTGAATAGGGCTCTGACTGTGAATTTGCGGGGTGACAACTGTAAAAAAAAAAATTCTTAGGTGGACAGATATGTGGCAAATGAACTAAATCCCTACTCACCCCATCCAAAACATCATTTAGACTATCCTAGAAAATCGCACTCTCAACATTACCCTCAGATGGACCATCTGTCGCAACCACACATACTTTTACCTTTTCAAACTTAAATTTAATTTAGAATTTAGCACCTCACACACACACACAAATATCTACCATAGCTCTCTACCACAAGTCACCATCAGAATTGCAAATCTTTCTCATCCCCCTCATTTCTTTCCACACCAACACAAACACATTTCCCGCCACCACCACACTTCTCATTTTCACCGTTTCCCTTCATCTTTTTCAGCAGTCACAGCGAGCAAATTAAATTTTCCCTTTCTAAATGCATCCATCACCTCACCTCTCTCCTTTCTCCTCAACATTTATTCCTCTGACATTCCATGTAATCCATACTATTCATACATTTTCGCAGAAAGATAGAAGTCGCCTATGGCGATCACGACCTTCTCTGAGCTGCTATGCATTAGCATTCCTGGCAAAAGATAATTGGTAGTGGCTGCCAACCCAACTACCACCATCACTTAGTTGCCTTCAACGACACGCAGGACATACGATGTTGGCAATTTTTTCTCCCCCACACATAGGGATATAGATGTCTGTAAGATGTTGTCTAGAAGAGGGGTGGATATAAGTATGTGTATATGATATGAGGATAAAAGATGGTGTCTCTAAGATGTTGTCTTGAGGATGAGTGTGGATATAAACGCAGAACAGAAAGGCGAACCATTAGGCACTGGAATGTCATACTAACCATAATATATATGAGCAGCAGTATATATATATATATATATATAGAGTTGAGTATATATATATATATATATATATAAAGGTTATACATATATATATATATATTATTGAGTTTTTATATAATATTATCCAATATTCTTAATATTTGTTCAATTAATTGGCAAAATTGCCGAAGACGATGACGATTGAAAAAATATGCCGATTTTTGCCGATGACGATTAATTGTCCCTATCACTAATATATATATATATATATAAGTTATATATATATATATATATATATATATATATATATATATATATATATATAAGTTATATATATATTATATATATATATATATATATATATATATATATATATATTAATCATTTATTTACCAAATGATTTTGATTCCACAAAAAAAAATTTAAGATTTTGTCTTTTATCCTTTTTTTCAGAAGTAACTTTTTTTATTATTATTAAATAAATCTTACATAACTGATTAGAAGTTTTAGATTATCTTTAAAAAAGCTGCCATTGTTGTAAAAAGAATTATGAACCCTGTACCAAAACACAACAGTTTTGTAGAATTAAGCTCATATCGTGATCAGCATTTTAAGGTAATTTTATATATATATAAGAGCAGCACTTCTTATATGCGTTATATATATATATATATATATGAAAGAGTTATATTTATATATATATATATATATATATATATATATATATATATATATATATATATATATATATATATATATATATATATAAAAAAAAAAAATCTAAATAAGCTAGCATATCTCGAAGAACACAAAAACGAAACTCACATTATAGGAATTGAAGCTAAGGCAAATGAAATAACTTCTCTTGTTACCATTAGTTACCACAGTAACTATAAAGTTAGAAGCTATGTTTAACAAGTCAGGCAGTAAATACTATTCCTTGTGTGTCTGATAAAGCTTCCCTGGCATCAGTTCTGACTCGACTAAACCTTAAGTGGAAACCTAATTTACTAACCTCGTTTAACCTTGTTAAATAAGCAATAATGAAAAACTTAATTAAAAATTATAAGGGATCAAAAATGGACCATATAAACCTGAATCATATAACCATAAAACAGCCTTAGAAGAAAGAAGAAAAAGAGATATTAGTAGTTCATATAATACAAAGGCAAAATAAATAGAGAAATAACTTAAAAGAAGCATCCAGGACATTTGGATATTAACACTCATAAACTTCAAATATGCCCACATGCTTACCAAAGCCGAGCAAAAACAAAACTGAAAGAAAAACAAAAGCATAAAAAAAACAATCATTCTTATACCTTTCTCTCCCCCCCCCCTTTTTCTCCTTTCACATATTCTTTTTTTCCTTTACATCTTTCACAAACAAACCCACAACGGCAGAAAAAACAAAAACAGGAAAACATAATAGCTTAAAGAAGATAAATAAACTTTTCAATAGACTGGCAGTTACTTCCGTCCCTCATCCTTTCTTTTAACTATCCTATTCATGCTTCATCTATTCTTAAACTTTATCACTTGATTCACCAGAATATACCTTTTCTTATATACACTTGACCCACTTCCATCACTCACAACCAAATCTCCTTTCTTGTCGCACTCAATTGCAACCCTTCTCATACATCTCGACTTCCATGCAATAGGACATCTATTCCCTTTCATGTCTATAAGAGCAACTATGTAACCAATCAGAGGACTCACACTCCCTTCCATACCATAAGATGCATCAGTGTACACTTCCACTTCCTCCCCTACCAAAGTACTCAACAAAATACCCATATTAATTTCCTTCCCCCTTTTTATAACATTTATTAATTTCTCATCTCTTCCACCCTACCACCTTTAAAGAACCTACTTCTTTCACTCACAGCATAACACAGATCAAGTCTTGTTTGCCCACTCATCTGACCCACTAAAGATCTATACATAGTCAAGTCCTTACCTTCCATTTCCCTTTCACCATAGAAATCTCTCTTATCAGGAAAACTTATACCCTCCATATACTTATCCTGTTCCAACCAAACACCACTTTTATGCTCATGTATATTCACCCCTATATATTTGAATCCTTGTGCAACATCTGACTCTATTTCAAGACTTAACCTCATACCTTTTATTACAGTCTCCATAAAACTCTCAGAGCCACCAAAACAAAAATCATCCACGCGCGTACACATAATTTCCATTAAACGCCCTTCATTCTTCCACATAAGCAATGCAGGTTCAAGTTTACTTTTTACACCATGTAGTTCCACAATTGCAGCAACCACTTTATCATACTAATCTAGCTCTGGCAACATCTTTCAACCCATATACAGTCTTTAACTCCCAGATACATTCTTCTTCTTTTGCTTCTTTTGAAGGAATCACATAAACTCTCCTCCCAGGAATCACATCATCTTGTATTTACACAGATTTAATATCAAGAGTTACACTCCCAT
>JABUQX010144972.1:17500-22500 GCA_015478945.1 Trachelipus rathkii | reverse complement strand
ATGTTTTAATCTTATGCCACAAATTATATAATATTATATATTTACCTTTCTCTTTCTTCTTTTTCATTTTAAATTAAAGAGTTGTATTTCTCCTTTAAGAAATATTCTTCTATCTTGGAATTGAAAACCTAGATAAATAAGGCCACAAGAGAAAACGGTGTCTCTATTCTCTATTATATCAATCACTGAAGAAAATGACATCCTTTTCATTCTTATATATAATAATAATAATAATAATAATAATAATAATAATAATAATAATAATAATAATAATAATAATAATAATAATAATAATAATAATAATAATAATAATAATAATAATAATAATAATAATAATAATAATAATAATTTTAATAATGAATATGAGGGATTTGAGTTGCTCAATTACTTTGTTGAATTTTCTTCCTTGATAACGTTAAGTATCCAATTTTCGAAAAGTTCTTCTCAGCCCATGCTCGAAGATGTCACCAATTTACAATATTTCATCCTTTCAAGTTGACCATTAATGTATTTTTCGTCTAGGTAAATAACCTTGAACTGAAGGAGATAGGAATTACTCTTTCCCAGTTAAAAAATCACTTCCTGTGATGCAATAATTTTAAAAAGCTTCATTTTTATTCGGATTTATAAAGCACGTAAAAAGATCACATCGAATTATTTCTAATCTTAAAATTAAATTGAAATCTGATTAGTAGGAAAAGTCTTCATTTTGATCTTAATCATAAGATTTCATCAAATCGATTAAACTACTAATTATTTTGGATTATGATGATTAAATATCTAGCAAAGGGTTTTCGATCCCATTTGACACAAACTTGTGACTATTTTCTGATATTGGTAGTTAAAAATTTACACATTTTCCGTGTTCTGTAAACTGAAATTTGACATGTGCCACAGAGGAGATGAAACTTTCAGGTATAATTGCTGCATACTATACTAGTTTATATGCATACTAGTACTAGTACTAGTTTATTTATCTTTTAGTTTAAAATCTCTAGTTATAATTTACTTATTTTAATAATTTAAAACGTTGAAACATTATTTAGTTGAAGTATAAGCTGATTTAATTTTTTTTTGTAACCCCGCCACAGATAGGAAAATGTGCAGTTGTGCATGCTACGTCAAACGAAGAAATATGAATAAAGTTCTTTTTGTACAAATTATATAATCACTGAATAGACGTTAAGACACTTTCAACTCTGAAACAGAAAATTAAAAAAATTTTAAGAATTAAAATTTCAACTTTTTATAAAATTGCATCAAATCAGAGTACCAATATCCGAATTTTATATAAGTCTTGTGTAGATGAAAGTTCCTTGCCACAATTCAATAAAATCATTTTCCTTTTTACTAAAATAATATTATATTTTTCTTTCAAAATTGCACAAATATAAATAGTTTGACAAGATTTTTCACTTGATATTTGTTTCATCATAATAGAAAGAAATTTTTTTAAATGAGTAATATAATTAAAAATGGTGCAAAGAAGAAAACCTTTATCTCACCAAACCAATTTTGTTTTTCATTTTAGAAATAAAAATAGTTGGACGAGATCTTTCGGTTGGTGCTAGGATCACCAGAATCGGATGAAAAATAATTTAAATAAATAGCTATGCAGTATATTCATTTCAGAAGAAACGTTACTATTTTTTTTATGGATAAGGAAGCTTAATTATTCCTCTAGCTGCAAAAATTTATAATAATAATAATAATAATAATAATAATAATAATAATAATAATAATAATAATAATAATAATAATAATAATAATAATAATAATAATAATAATAATAATAATAATAATAATAATAATAATAATAATAATAATAATAATAAATAATTATATTTTTTAATAATAATAATAATAATAATAATATCAAATAATAATAATAATAATAATAATAATAATAATAATAATAATAATATGAGATTTACAAGCCTTTTCCAACTTCCTAAAGGTATCAACCGCTTCATGATTGATTTTCTTAAGGACTATTCTAGAATAAAATAGAACAACCGCTTTCTGAACTTTTAATCTAATATTTCGCCTGGCCACTTCAGGCATCATCAGAGACGAGTTCTAGACTAATTTAACAAATGATGAAACAAAATAAATGTTATTTAAATATAAATGTGAAGTAACAAATTAAAGTTTTATAACTAACGTTAAATCTAAAATCCTAAAATAATAATTATATATATCAATAGAGAGATTCTATCTAGCCAAACCTAAAAAATGTTCAAAAAATTTTCCATTTCATTGTATTTGATGTTGATAATTGGCTTGTGCTTTTTTATTAAGAGAGACTCAGCCAGCCTCAATTCAAAGAAATTTCCCGCTCGGTGTAAGATGTCAAAAATGGAAATATCGAGATTGGGTCTGAGGGTTCCGTGTTCGTTTTTTAAATGTTCGAAGATCTTACTAGGCCTGTATCTATGTTGTGAGACACGAAATTTGAGAAAATTAGTAGTATACCCGATGTAAGAGGCATTACAGCCATCTTTATTACAGCGAAATTGGTATACTGCATGACTCATATTCTCCATAATAGCATTAGTTCTTTCGGAAAACATAGAAGAAAGTTTGAATGGCTTATAGTAAGACCTAGGTGTTATTCCTTTAGAGTTAGATTTGGACTTGACGTGATATTGTATTATTTTATTTATTTTGATATTCTCATAATTAGAGCCCTCTAACGTTTGCCATCTGAAAAAGAAAGTCAAATTATACCTATTATTATCTGCTTTTTCATGGATCATTTTCTTATTTATAAATGTTTTAATGATTTTATCTAACATATTAAGGAATGTTATTATAGGCGAGATTCAGTTTATTTCTCGAGAGTTTTGAGTCAAAATGTTTCCAGTTACATCAAATGCATTACGCTCTACGCAGTAAAGTTTTACTTAGTGCGATTTTGCAAGTTAAGGGTAAGTGTGAATTGAAATTAGTATAAAGATCTTTGTCAGTTGGTTTGTCATAAAAACTAACTTGTTGTGAGAGTTCCGCTTGGATCAAAGATGTTAACGTTTAAGGAAAAAAATTATTAACATTTTTTAAAAGTAAAATTTAAGACAATTAAGTTTCGAACTTCATTGATAAAAAGCTTGACATCTTCATCACGTTCGTGATGTGAATTTTTGAAATATTTGAAATTTTTGTGAACTTTTGAAAGACTTTTGTTGTAAGAATCGATTCTTCGAATTTTACAACAACGGCCACTTATATGGTCTTTCAAAATTCCAAAAATTTACAGAATTCTCCCAAAGACTCCACAAACATTTCGGAACAGTACCTCACGACTTTGCACAATTAAACACGTTAAATGTGACATTATCATTTTGTAAATTGACTCTAGTAATATAGCTTAAAAGTACTGAATACGCGAATTTTTACTTAAATTAGATCTTAAAGCTTTCTAAAATTCCTCAAGTGACGATTTATTCCTTAGATAAGAAAGTTCTGTTTATAAACGTACTTGTAGAGATTTACAATTGATTAGTATTAGACAGGATTACAACCATCCTTCATTACAAACTCCCAATATTAATAAATCTGTTTTAATGTCTTCAATCCAGCCTCTGGTAAATTATTTGTTAAGACCTTTGGAATTTGAGGTTGCAAATGCCAGGCTCAGGTGATGGTATTTTTATGGTCTCCCCACTTGGACCAATGCCTCTGACTTCTCTACACGTATATTGAAAACTTGGTACTAAGAGCAAATCATGCAATCCTAATGATATATGTTGACTTGTTCTAACTGGAACTTGTGCAGAACTCTCGAGAAGTGCTAATAATCTTGCTAATAATAACTTTCCCCATGACTGTTGGGATTAAATCATAAAAGAACATTTATAAATAAGAAAATGCTCGATGCAAAGGTAAAGAAGATAATTGATAGTTTGATTTTCCTTTTCAGATCGCAGAGTAGTAGATGGTTTTAATTATGATATCCCTTAAAGAAAATATTAATGCAACACTAAGTCAAATCCAAACAATCAAATTCATTAAACTGTAGATCTTACTATGCTTCTTCTTATCTCAAACTCTCTCTTCTATTTTTCCGAAAGAATGCGACTAAAGAAGAATGTCAGTCATGCAGCATACAAATTTGGACTGCACAGAAAGAGTGTCTGTAATGCCTCTACATCGGGAATAATACCATAACTCCTTCCTCCTTCAAACTTTCGTATCTCACAACATAGTAAGTGTTAAAGCCTAAAAAGATATTTGAATATTTAAAAAACGAACATCAGAGCCTCTCAGACCCAATTCGATATCCAGTTACAGACATATTACAATGGAGGGCAGGGAAATTAATTTTGAATTGAGGTTGGTTGAGTCGCTCTTAATCAAAGCCAAACCAGAAGACAATATCAAATAAACATTGAAATTTATCATATTTGCACATCTTTTAAGTCATTTAAGTAAATATCACTGTTGATATAACTATTGTTTTAGATTTTAGATTTAACTTTAGTTATCAATATTTTCATTTGTTACTCATGATATTTATATTTAAATAATATTAATTTTACTTTATCAATTGTTAATTTAGCCTAGAACTCGTCTCTGATGATCCCTGAAGTGACCATTAGGGAAATATTAAGCCTGTAAAATTCAAAAAACTATTGTTCTATTCTATTCTAGAGTAGTCTTTTGGAAAATCCACCTTAAAAAGCGATTGGATACCTTAGGGAAATTTGAAAGGTTTGTAAAGCTCATATTTAATTAGAAGCTGATAAAATTTCTAAATAATAATAATCACACACACACAATAATAATGATAATAATAATAATAATAATAATAATAATAATACACACACACACACACACACACACATTAATAATAATAATAATAATAATAATAATAATAATAATAATAATAATAATGAATAATTGGTGTAATAATAATAATAATAATAATATTGTCATATTAATAATAATAATAACACACACACACACACACACACACACACAAATAATAATAATAATAATAA
>JABUQX010144972.1:7500-10000 GCA_015478945.1 Trachelipus rathkii | reverse complement strand
TACATATATAATAATTAGTATTATATTTATATCTTCTGGGGGCAAGAATTAAAATCTGGCTGCGAACAAGGGGGCGACAAGCTTCTAATATGTCCTAAATTTAAAAAGATATATATTCAGAATATATATAAATATATATATATATATATATATATCTATATTTAAGAAATATATATTTATATATATATATATATATATATATATATATATATATATATATATATATATATATATATATATATATATATATATATATATATATATATAAATATATATATATATATATATATATATATATATATATATATACATATATATATATATATATAAATATATATATAAATCCGTATATATAAATATAGGACACACACACACGCGTATATATATATATAAAGTACAGGTTTCAACCTTTTATATTAAATATATATATATATATATATATATATATATATCTCTATGTATAAATATGTACATATAAATATATATATATATATTTATATATATATATATATATATATATATATATATATATAGATTGTTGAAATATAAAAAGAGTATATATATATATCTATATTAGATATATATATATATATATATATATATATATATATATATATATATATATATATATATATATATATATATATATATACATACATTCATATATAGTTATTATATATAAGGTTAAGGTTATATAAAAGTTACATATATACAAACACAAATCTGAATTTCTACTTACTAGAAGGCCCACAATAAGTTTGATTTAGCAAATAAGTTTGATTCTCAAATAATAATAATAATAATAATAATAATAATAATAATAATAATAATAATAATAATAATAATAATAATAATAATAATAATAATAATAATAATAATAATAATAATAATATAATAATAATAATAATAATAATAATAATAATAAAATTTATATTATTATAATGCTACTAATAATTTTACTAAGGAGAGTTTTAAGTTCGAATTTAAATGCATTTTTATATGTTTTGCCCGTTCGATTTTATTGATCTTTCATTTTAACGTCGGCAGATAATTTATTTATAATATAAAACCTTACTGCTTACCGTGCATTTGGAAATTAATGCTTCTTTCTGTCTCAGTGTTTTGAAGGTTTGACATTAAATATTTACAGGCGTTGTTATGAATCATTATGAGTATTTCTTTTAGGTGAGTGATTTGGGAGATTATAAAATTTCAATATCTTTAGGTTTTTTTTTTGAACAAAGGTGGTGATGACTTTAAAAATCTCTGTTGCCCTCAAGTAGGGGTATGAAATGCTTATGGATTGTTGCGACTTGACATGTTTTTACTTTTCATGTTGTTTCATTGACCGGGAGACAAAAAATAAAATGGGATGGACATGTGCAAGATATAACTTTCATAGTACGTACAATGGGATGGATTTTTCTTATTTTACCGGTATATATATTTATTTTACTGACATTTATATGCTTTTTAATGATTAATTTTTCTTTAGTCGTGACTTTAATAATTTTTTTACCACCGTTTATTTTAATTTTATAGCTATTGTCTTATGGTAATTTATATAATAGTTGAAAAATATAGAGAAGTCTATGAAGTGAAGAATTGAATAAAAATAGATAATGCATGATAATTTGTAATTCTTTGGTGGTCAAAAATAAATATTTTATGTTTTTTTCAAACCACATTTCACAACTAAGGGTGTAATATTTTCAAACGAAATTGAGAGTTGCGTCGAAACAATTGAAAGTTTCAAAATAAATTTGACTTTGTGTTCTCTAAAAATATCGCTTCCAATATTATGAAAATAATTATTGGTTTAATTTTGTCGATTTTCTTTTTCATCACTTGTTACTTTTCAGTTATTATTTTTATTTCTTAATAATGTGAAAATGACATTTAGTTTAATTGGATTAGTTTGTTTATTATTCTCCATGTAGCTTTTGAATCTTTAAGTTAATATCGCAAAATTTATTAATATACAAGATCTTTTTCTCCTTAATAATATGAATAATGTAAATAATAGTAAATAATACTACTACTACTACCACATCATACTACCACTTCTGCTTCTCACAATAATAATATTAATAATAATAATAAGATACAATTATAAGAATAATAATAAGAATAATTACAACATAGTAAAGTCAATAATAATACATTGGACACAATAATAATACACACACACACACACACACACACACACACACACACACACACATGAACAAGTAAATAAATAATTTATATGAACAAATAAATATGCCAAATAGCAATAAATAAATAAATAAATGTTCTTTAAAAATATAATGATGTTCAACATATTACTTAATATAACATATAATTCACATGAAATTATCTAAAAAATTAAAGAAATATATATTCCTTTTTAATACTCAACGACTTTATATGATAAATAAAGGATGATGTTATATATATATATATATGTATATATAGCATATATATATATATATATATATATATATATATATATATATAT
>JABUQX010144972.1:0-2500 GCA_015478945.1 Trachelipus rathkii | reverse complement strand
AAACGTAATGATTTTTTTATACATTAATTTAAAGTTTTATTTACTGATTACTTAACAATCCAAGCTTTAAATTTAAAAGGAATTTAATTAATGTCAAATGTTACGAAAAGGAAGAATTTTTTTTATAGATAAAATACTTTCAGAAATGGAAAGTAACCATTCAGAAAATATAATTCCGTAGTTTTTATTTTAAAATATTTGGGAGACAAAATTGTTTCGGCATTAAGGGAACATCCCAGAAAACGTATCGGCGTGGACACTTAAACATATTGATTTAAATTATTAAGCTTATAAAGGGTTAAAGCTTATAAAGCTTATAAAAGGGTTTAGCTTAACGACTGAAGTTTCTGTTCAACCAAACCAAACCAATACCTAAAGGAGTTTTAAACACTGGAGAAATAAATTGACAGCTTTTCTTCATTCAGATATTTGTCTTCTCAATCCTGGAGGCAACTTTCTCAATAACTTTCTTCTTCCTCCAGAAAATGAAACTTTCTCTCAGAAAACCATTTCCAAAAGTTCATGTTATTAAGTGAAATAAAATAAAATAAAAATTATATAAAAATTTGGAACCTATTTTTCGAATTCAAAAGAAACTTAAAAGAAAGATTGGCATATTCATTTCGCTCTGCAAAACACTGACCAATTCGGCCATTTAACATTATACAGACGACATTTTTATCCTTGTTAACATATTATGAATTGCCACTCATATTACCCAAAATGAGTTTAGTAATAAGTTAGTTATATAATAAAAATGAAAATTTAAAATTTAAAAACATTTATGAGTTTTAAATAAATTATAAAAATAATAGATAATTTATTTTAGCTTTGTATTTTAATAATAATAAAAAAGAAATCATGTATTCAACATTAAAATTTTATTTTTACCTATATTTAAAAGTAAGTACATTAATCTATATATTTTTTAACATAATAAAAACATCATTGTGAATGTCAGTCTTTGTCCCAATTATATTTATATAGAAGATGGGGGTAAAAACCCAAGTCTTTTGTTCTGGAATTAGTCTCCTACTTCCTCCGGGCTTCAGGTCGGGAAACGACATATGTTCCCTTCCATTTAGGTCTTGACCTGCTTCCTCTGGACGTCAGGTATGAATCCTATTTTTATTCCACAAATTTTATTTAAACCATAATAATTTACAGCTCTTTAATGTGAAAAACTATTAATAATAAATAAGAGATATTCTTAATAATAATTAAGAAATAATTGTGTTCTTTCTTCAGAATGTGTAAATTACTTCAGATTACCACACTTATGTATGTACAGAAAATAAGCTTCTGGTATGCTGGTATCAAAAAGAAATTTGTGACCTGGCTGTAATTTCCGAATCCAAAAAAGAAACTGAAATAATCTATCCCATATACTCATACACACGTTTCAAAACATTGACCACTCCTGGCCATAAAAACATTTTTGCAGACGACATCTCTATCTTCGTATCTTCGTAACACAGTTAGAAAAATAAGTAACAAAATATTGATAATATTTAAATGTGATAAAACTTGTTAACTGGAACACTTGTAATTTCTGAATTAGATTAACAATAGTTAATTGATGTTTGCAAAGTTTCCAGCCTCAAAATATCTGCAATGAACTTCTTAAATACGTAGAAAGGAAGATATATTTTTCCATTTTTTTGATGGCGTGTCACTACTCTCTCTTCATATATATAGTTATATACATGTTGTTGTTGCTATATATATATATATATATTATAGCAGAGTTATATATATATTATTATTGTATAAGGCTATTGAAGGTTAAGAAAGAAGATAAACATATTACTATGCTATAGCGTTAAGTTATGTTATTACATATTGTTGTTGTTAGCGTTGTTACATAATATATATATAAGTATACATATTATTATGTTATTACATACATACATGGCTAAGTTATGTTACGCAATGTATTATGCATATATTATATTAAGGTTGCTGGTTATTATTGTTACATGTTATATATATATTATATATAGTTATATATATATATATATATATAAAGATATATTAATAAATATATATATATATATATTATACAAAGTGTATATATATTATAAGTAAAGTATATATATATATATATATATATATATATATATATATATATATATATATATATATTTCATATATATATATATATATATATATATATAAGGCTATATAAGGCTACAGCAGTTAAAGAAGTATATAAGTTGCTATTAAGGTTGCTATATATATATATATATATATATATATATATATATTACTATAAATATAATATTAAATAATAGCAAAATATATATGCTGGTATAGCATATATATATATATATGTTATATAGCAGTTATATATATATATATATATAAGCTCATATATATATATAGTATATATATATATATATGCAGCAGCATATATATATATATATATATATATATATATATATAAATATATATATATATATATATATATGTATATATATATATATATATATGAAGTTAT
>JABUQX010144971.1:20000-21141 GCA_015478945.1 Trachelipus rathkii | reverse complement strand
TATATATATATATATATATATATTCTTCATCATCATCATCATCATCTGCCTGAATGATTACCCCAGGATATGGGTCCCTCATGGAGGTTTCTAAAACTAACGATCTAGAGGTTTTATTGGTGAGTTTATCCCAACTGATCTAACATCATCAAATTGACTTTCAAAAAGGTAATTTTCTTAAAAGTTTAGGATTATGAGAATTTAATTTAATATTTACTATTTCCATCTTCATCATATTATCTAGTTCAGGGGTTCCCAAAGTGGGTGCCGCCAGCGTGTGCCAGGGGTGCCGCACATTTTTTCAATTTTCTCTAAAATTTTGGAGTTAAGTAGTACAATTCCTTTTTATAATATGGCAACACCATTATTATGCATCGTCTACTACTCGTCGGTCATTTTGTTTGTAGTCACGTAGTGCGTCCTTGGTTTCGAATGGCTCCGGGTTATTAACATTGCCAAAAAGATTCCAGTGGATTTTACGGTAACTTTGAATTATTTTCTTATTGATTACAAGAAACTGTTTAATTAGTCATTAATGATATTAGTGACTATAATATAAGTCTATTATATATATATATATATATATATATATATATATATATATATATATATATATATATATATATATATATATATATATTATATTATATTATTATATATATATATATATATATATTTATACATATATATATATATTTAAAAATCATACTTTATTATTATATATATATATATATAAAATATATTATTTATATATATATATATATATATATATATATATATATATATATATATATATATATATATATATATATATATATATATTAGTACTATTTTTGTTGCAGAATTATGGACAATTGGCTAAAAACTGGGTCTTTGAAACGAAAAGGTGGTGAACTTGTAGAAACTTCTGAGACGACTGATTCAACAACAACCAGCATCGCCGAATGTGACGAAATATCCCAGCAGACTCCTGGCAGCCTAAGCCCAAATTGTTCTGCCTCAGTTCGCGGAAAGGCAACTCACGTCCCAAAGGAGATTCGAGGAAAAATAAGAAAATATGACCCTAGCTACCTTATTTTGTTTGGCTTTATTCCGGTTGGGAACGAACAGGCACCCAAAGGGCAATGCGTTAACTGTCATA
>JABUQX010144971.1:0-15000 GCA_015478945.1 Trachelipus rathkii | reverse complement strand
AACATGTGTAACTCTTCACACAAAATTCAACTATCAGGTTTAATTTAGGCAATGCGCGAAACGTAGTTTTCTATTCCCGATTTAGTCATAATTTGTAACTTAAGAGTTACAGTGGGTTTCTTGGTCAGGTATCTCAATTTTCAATTTAATCCTTCTTTGGATTGATTGAAATTAAATAGAAATTGAATCATAAACAAATGAGTTACTCTGGCAACCGAAACTCAGTTGAGTGAAATTTTAAATGACCTTTTACTTATATATATATATATATATATATATATATATATATCTATATATATATTTTTCTCTTTTGGTATAAAAAGATTGATATATGTATATATATGTTTATATATATATCTATATATATATATATATATATATATATATATATATATATAATCATTATCTATTATTATTAGACACATTTTTCACTTCTGGGATCAACAGTTGTTGAAACAAAGAAAAAATCGTTGATACTTTCACTTCAAAACGAAAGAAACAAAGAAAGAGTTTTCCGTTGCTCTTCTCATATTGGTAAATTGAATCAAATGTAAAAAGAAAACCAATTGAAAAAGGATCTCAAGATTGAAAAGCTCGGATTTTTTTTTTTTTTTTTTAAGGAACGCTCCACAAACAGATAATGAAATATAAAAATAAATAGGAAAGATAATGATAGCTTTAAGTTTGATAATGAAAAGTTTTTGTAAATGTATAAACTAGATACTATGAACTTTTCAAGTATTGATTAAATGATACAAATATTTAGAGATCAAAAATTCATCATTAGGAGTTTTATTAATTCGTATTTGAATGATTTCAAACGCCAAGTTTAGGGCCACGTTGGTCATTGATCTGATAAAGGAGTTGGGTTTCTCTCCAAATGGGTTGACATAAATAAAATGGCTACTACAATAAATAATAGAATTATTATTTTTATAACAATGAATACACAAGTTATAATATTTAGAAATATTTTTTAATAAATGCCATAACAATACTGCAGAAATACACATTTCCACAAATTTTTTAATGCTTGGAAATATCAATGGCTAAAATAGTTAATGTCTTAAAATATTGGGGAATGTATTTAAAGATAATTTTGTGAAAATAAGCGCCAAGCACGTTTTCAGAAACCATCACAACTTCTTCCGTTCGAATTTTCACACACGATATACTCTCCTTGCATATAAATTTGCTTCATGTGCTTTTAAAACGTAAATTAATCATGGAATTGAGTTCCTCTACGCGTAGAATGAGTTGACGTTGTTGAAATTTTTCTTTCGGTTTTCAATTTTATTTGAGGATCTCCCTCAGATGTGTTAGCAAAATTACTCTATAAAACTGAGAATGTCCAAGAGATTAAGCGGACTTTACTTTTTCGCACGGGTGAGCGAGCCTACGCGCCTACAGTAATATATATATATATATATATATATATATATATATATATATATATATATATATATATATATATTTATATATATATTTCTATTTATATATATATATATATATATATATATATATATATATATATATATATATATATATATGATCATCAGTCTGTATATTCACTTCACGAGATGGGTCTCTCTCTTCTGGAAGTTTTCAATACTGTCGATCTATGGATTTTATGGGCCAACTTATTCCTGCAACTGATCTATCATCTTCTAATTGACTTTTAACATGGTCATTTTCTTGAACGTTTAAGATTTAAAGGAAATTAATTTAATATGTATTAATGCATATCTATTATGATTTCATCTAGCTAGCTCATCTATCTCTGTTTCTGTTAGTTGACTTTGAATACTCTGTCTCTTACTTTTATTTACGATTTAATCAGATCGTTCTTTTTCTTTGTACATATTATAATTCCAAGCATGTTTCAATGCATATTAATGTGTTGTGTTTTAGTGTGTCATTTTTGAGTCTACGGTTCAAGTTTCAAAATTATATGTCATTGCAGGTGACTCACACTGCCAAAATAATTTCTCTTTAAACAAAGGAGAAATTTAAAAACTGAGCATGATTCTTAATTTACCCATAATGCTCTTAAGATATTTTCATTCTTCTTTGAATTTCATTCATCAATTTACCATTTGAAGGTAGAAGTTGTCCATGGTAGTTTTTTCAACTTGGAACACGATTTAGCAGTTGATCATTTCTTGTTGGAGAGTTATATACTTATTGGACAAATCTTTGGTTTTGCAAAAGTTTGCATTCAAGCATACTGAGCTGCTAGTTATGACTAGCTTTCTTCGTAATTCCTTAGAATCTGATGTGTACAACACTACTATAACAATCAGCAATTATTTAGGAATATTCCGTTTAAATTTTTATCCGTCTCTTTCCAATTTAGTGTCCGGAGTATTTGCTATAATAGAATTTTATTACGAACTTTAAATAATTTAAATTTTGATGTGCCATTTTCATATATATATATATATATATATATATATATATATACCATTTACATAACTTTAAGCATAGTACTAACTATATAAAGACATATATATATATATATATATATATATAAGAAATGTGAATGGCAGGAAGGTCGCTGGTGCAATTAAAATCGTTGGTGAATGTAAAGGGACTAAGTCTTGGTGCGCTAGAGTCTTACATGAGGGTATGTTTGTTACGTGTTATTGTATGGTAGTGAGACTATGGTCTGGAATAAGAGAAATATAGATCTAAAAGTTCAATGTGTTCAGATGGACAATCTTAGGGGCATGCTAGGTGTGAAAGAATTAATAAAGTGAGAAATGAACGTATTATTAAGTGGTGTGTGGTGTGAAGAAAGGGAAAAATGAGAGAATTGATATGTTGACTGACATGGTTTGGTCATGTGGAAAGGATGAATGAAAGTCGGTTGGTTAGGGCGGATGTATAGTGGAGAATGTGTTTGGGGAACCGACCGGCTGGGAACCAGAGAGGGAAGCGGATCAGTCAGGTGAATGTCTGAAGGAGAGAAATGTGAGTTTGGCAGAGGCGAGAATAAAGGTGCATGATAGGCGAGAATGGCGGGGTTTTGTATGGGGGCATGGTTGTGGCCCACCTGGGCCAGGGGATGAACCCTTACATTGACAATTTTGCACGAAAATGACCGCGACCTTTTTTGACCTTTTCTGACCGCCACGTTGTTTCCTGAGGGTGATTTTACCTTCCCTTGACCTTTTTTGAGCCCAATTTTTTACCTGACCTTGACCTTTTTGGGCCTCGACCTTTTTTCGACCAACCTTTTGGATACCATGGGTCAATTTGGCCCAAATGCACCTACCCTTGTCCTTTTTAGGGAATATCGATTTTTGAGGCTTCCTAATTTTTGAGAACCCTAATTTTTGAGAACCTAATTTGAGAACCCTAATTTTTGAGAACCCAAATTTTTGAGAACCTAATTTTTGGCAACCCTAATTTTTGGCAACCTAATTTTTTGCAAACTTCGAGAAGAGGTTGCATATAAACATTGCGTAACGGCTCGTTGTACATATTACCCCTATTTTATACTTCTTTTTCGACAAATGTAGTTTTGCCTGATAATTTTTGGCTTAATATTTGATCTTCGTGGTCATTTTGGCCCACGTTATTACCCTTTGGTCTTCATGGGTCAATTTTGCGCACGGTAATTTTCATTCACCCTTTGGTCTTCCATGGGTCAATTTTGACCCACGGTAATTTTGCCTACCCTTTATTGGTCTTCAGGGGTCAATTTTGACCCACCTAATTTTCGACCAACCTTTTGGTCTTCCATGGGTCTTTTGCCCACGGTAATTTTTATCTTCCTTTAGGGGCTTAGCCGCTATTTTTTGATGTCTTTGCCTTGTTTGACCATATTTCGACCTTCACCTTGCGCATACCATCTGGGTATTTTTGGCCCACGAGAAGATTTTTGGGTCCTTTAGGTGCTTAGCCCTATTTCGATGTCTTTACCTTGTTTGACCATGATATTTCGTTTTTAGCACTTGCCATATACATGGGTAAATTGCGACCCACGGTAATTTTTGTGGCCATGCACCTTTGGGGTGCCTTGTACTTTGATGTCTTAGCATAACGATGTGATATTAAATGCATGGCACTTGCACTTATACCATGGGTCAATTTTGACCCACTCTAACTTGATGCTAATCACCGTAAGAAGTACCTAGTGATGTTCTATTAGTATTTCTATGAGTATTAGATGAGTGCCAGGTGAGTGCCAAGTATGAGTGCCAAGTGAGTGCCAATAGGTGCCAAGTGAGTGCCAATGAGTGCCAAGTGAGTGCCACATAATGCCAAGTGCTGAGTGCCACATAGTGCCAGCTGAGTGCCACTTTTTCAAGCCTTTTCTAGCCTCCCCTAAGCCTAGAATAGTAATATGGGTGTCTACCCTAGGTAATAAGGTATGGGGAATCGGTTGGTGTATATTACAAGTTGCTAGAATGCTTCCTACTATGGTGTGTATTTTATAACACTTTGGCATGATAAGAATATATATCTAAGAGCTACATTTGGAACAGTGACGCAAACGTTTCAGAGTCCGCGTCCACGAGATCAGCCCCTCCGCGAAACCCCCCGCCGCCGCAGGCGCATTACTCCCGCGTTCCCGCCCGCCCGTGCCGCAGGTACAATATTTCCGCGTACCCGCCCGCCGCGTGCGCCCACAGGCACAATATTCCCGCATAGAACGAAAAATATGATATCAATGTAAACTATTCAAAGAATTTCATTTCAAATATACTATGAGTCATTCATTTTTACTACAATTGTACGAAATTTTATTAAAAACATATACTTCACATACCTTAAAGCAGTAAATCAGTAAATCAATAGAGGTGTTACCTAGCACCTAAGGGATTAGTATGCTTTTGGTTTTACTGTTTTACTGCTTTAACTCTCTGCTTTACTGTTTAACTCTCTGCTTTACTGCTTTAACTATCTTCTTTACTGCTTTTAACTATCTGCTTTACTGCTTTAACTATCTGCTTTACTGTTAACTGCTTTACTGCTTTAACTCTCTGCTTTACTGCTTTAACTCACTCACATGCTTTACTGCTTTAACCCACATGCTTTACCTACCTTATTCAAGCAGTAAATCAGTAAATCAATGAATCAAACCACCCTAACACCTAAGGATTAGTATGCTTTTGTTTTACTGTTTTACTGCTTTAACTCTCTGCTTTACTGCTTTAACTCTCTGCTTTACTGCTTTAACTCATATATTTATTAACATTTTGTTTTCTTTTATATTTTTATTTTGTTTTAAAACTTTTTATTTATTTTTATTTTATTATTTTTATTTCTATTTTTATTTTGTTTTAATACTTTTTATTTAAAAATTGTATTGTAAGAAAAACCCACACACCAGTGTCTGTTATATAAACATTTTATTTTAATAAAATTTTAAGACATTTTCATGAAAAACCTTATTTATATACACAGCTCGTATAGGGGTAGTAAAATCGCATTTTTCATTTTAAAGCATTTATTACATAATTAGAAACTATAAAATCATTGACATACAAATTTTTAGCATCAAATATATTTACAAGTTTATTAAAACATACATTATTTAAAAAGCACATAATGAAATAAATACAATAGACTCCACATAAATTAGAATATAAGGGTTGAACAGGGAAAGACATAGTTTTTACACAACTTACATTATTATATTTTAAAAATAAGGTGATATAATGATTATTCAATATAAATTGTAAGTTCAAAGAATCAATTATGTGAACAGCATCGTTTTTTGCTCTATAAACGGAGATCCAATGTCCTGTTGAGGTGATGTGACGAGGCAATGTATTGAATATGAAGCAGGTATCCTTCTCCAACTTTACAGAGTTTATTTCGTTAATAGCGAACATAAAGCTTAGTTCATTTTAAACACCGTTGTATTTCCTCTTCAAATTATCATCTTTTAATATTCAAAAGTACGTTGCGTACTCTGTCAATTTCATCAATGAGTTGAGGATGCTCGAGATAGACCACTACAGTGATGGTGTTTGTAGACTTGATACAAGAGAGACTTAATCCTAAGGTACCCTTTCTCAAAATGTTTAAATGATGAGCATTACTGCCAGCTGAAAGATGGCTGTGAGATCTGAGCACCTCTTACTATTCTTTGCGTATTCTTCAAAGATTTAAGCCTGTCCCACTATCATTCATGATACTGAGTATTAGCTATTAAGTCACGTAAAGGACGAAGTACAGAGAATAGGTCTCCGTTGGCCCATAACATTTCATAATCACGACCGTGAGGGAGTCCATTCACATGTAAACTGATACTCCTAAGTCCGAAGGGGCGAATTTATAGGGTGATTTTTATAATTCCCAGAGTAGGCGTCATGTTCACAATCCCTATTATTACTTTCTGTGGTAAATTTCCGTTCTCAATGTTAGGGATATTGATACTCGATAACCCATGAGTGAAATTAAATATCTTGGTTTCAACTCTCTTAATAGGGTACTTTGCTGTAGTATTCAAAAGCGAGATTTTCAATTTCCAGAAATGACAGCTGTGTGATAATTTCCTTTTTCTGACATAGAGGTCAGCTTCCAACAGTGTGGTTTGGCTCTGGACATACTAGCTGTAGCAGTAGGTTTACTTTTTATATTTTAAGAGCAAATTTAGGATTTGAACGCAGTGATAAAATGATTCTAGTATCTACAGATGGTAGAATGAGTCTTTCTTGAGAGAAAGATATCGCCATTTAATCGACCGTAAAAATCATAAGTATTATTTATGACTCTAGCTGCTTTATCTATATGTGCAGCTTCATCTTTGAAACTATAAAAACCACATGATTGGAGATGAGACTGTTTAGCGTCGTCTGAATAATTTAACAAATGCTCTATATAGCTTCTATAAGGATAATTAGCTGCTGCCGCCCCTAGTGAAGTTCCGTTAAGATAGACTTCAACCTGGGTGAAACATGTATACAGGAAATTTGATTCTGTATATACTATATGGTCACCACCCATAGGAAGATCTGTTATCATCAGGTTTTGTCAATTTCGTTTTTACATATAAAAACACATTAGAGGGGTTAGGTATTGATCAGAAGTACCTGGAATATTGAACTCTAGAGGAACATCTGTATTGGTAATTGAATGCAGAGGATTAATACTGATAAAGTTGGATTCGCTAACGCTAATCTGTGTAGGGTTCATGGAGAAGAGATTCACTCTTACAGCAATCAGGACTAGAAGGATGAAGGAAATGCATCTTGCATGTGCGAGGTCTGGTCGTATAATGAGCATTTTCATGAAAAACCTTACTTTTTATATACAGTAATACACACCTCGTATAAAAGTTATCAGTTAGTAGTAGTTAAATAGCAAATACATCAATACATTTTTCTTTAGAGTTTTTTCACTTAGTATTTTTCTTTATGGCAATCTTCTTGGTGCCTCGCCCCTGGCCTGACATTTTACGCCTTATTTTACGCTTAACATCATCCAACATCTCATCTGAAACATCTGCGATACGTCTTTTTAATGCTGTACGAGGATTATTTCCTGCAGCAATATCTTGAATAGTATGCAGCCCTGTTCTTATAGCTTTTTTATATTTCCCACCTCTCCTGAGTAGAGGCCTTGCACTTCTCCATAGCTTGGCAAAAAATCCACCAAGGCCGTACCCCCTCTGCATTTTTGATCCTCTGAATACCCTTTCTTCTTCCATTATTACAAGTGTCTTTCTTATACTATCTTTACTGAAGTATGTTAATGAGGTCAGAAAAAATATATCTGCCACACTATTATATATTCCATTATGCTTTCAGTAATTACCGCCCCTTGTTTTCTTTCTAATATAGACTTGCATAACAATGCGCCATGTAAAAAGGAAGGAGGTTTTCCAACTACCACATCTTTGCACGCATTACAAGAGTCAAAAATTTCGGATTTACTTAGAGGTAGATAATGAACATTCGGAAAGGTGATTACCTTATCAGTAAGGTGTACAACACGTATCAGAGGCGCTGTAATGTTTCCTACATATTGATGTGAAACAATATCAGTATAAACGTAAGCCAAGCCTGGGTGGCTGAGCATCTCGGACGGGGTGCATGTATAATGCAGTACTCGATCTCCTTCATCTTTTTTTTTATGTGGAGTCATGGGTTTATTCTCCACAGATAGTATAACCCTCTTCAACATAGTAGGGATATCATGAAGTATATCCAGCGCAGCATCACGTTTACGAATATGTTTACGCTGCCATGGTGATCGTTCGAGATAAAACATGTCACGGTCTCGTAGGTTTACACTTACTTTTGAGCTTAAAGATATTATTACTTTATCTTCATAGGTACGCCTTTCAGTTTGTATACCAAGTCATACACATAATATATGTCAAAGAGAACGCGTTTAAGAAATAATGACCTTCACAAAAAGCGCCAGGCACCGTTAAATTGACCTCAAATAAAAAGTAAATTCTTCAATAAAGTATTCTTTTGTAGCAAATGTAGTCGCATTCACCTTTTTGGCAATTGTAGTCCTTTTCAGATAACGAGTACCTTCCACTTGTAATATAGTTTCAACACATTCTACACTTCTGTACACTTTCATCCAGAATAGATTGTGAGGTAAATTTTCTATGTCTGTATTTAATATCATTTCACATAATCCTACTTCGTATGCCTCTCTTTCAAGTTGTATAGGATTCATTAACACAGTTGTAAAATCCGAGAGTTTATTATCAGGATGATTAGGATGTAAATCCAGGGAGGCTGAAGAAGGCAGAGTTATATAAAAGTGATCTACACTCTCCATGATTATAATGACAACTGATTAATGATTCTTAACTTCACTTGCTTTTATATAAGTATTAAACTTAGCAGGATATCCCCTCCATTTCACCAGATACTGTTTATTTTTCCCTTTTCCTCTCGTAGCTAATATTTTTTTCAATTTTATATTCATTAGTTACAGGGTTGAACATTACTTTTTGTATTTCCTGTTTATAAAATCCTCCTTTTATTTTTTCACCATCTAAATCCTCCAGATAATATAGCTTTAAACTATCACGACGGAGTGGACGGATATTGTGAACTTTAAAAACTTCAGTAGTCCAACCGGATTCATATCCTTTTCTAAACCTTTCTTCTGTGCGAGATACTCTTACATAATCGTTTACCTTTATTCCTGAATTATCTTTTATTTTGTTTTCTTTTACGTTCCTATACGATGTATAACCTCTCGTTTTTGACATTTCTAAAGGAGTTGACTTTATAGTTCTATGGTAAGACCTGTTATAAGAATAAGCTAGATCATCAAGTATATCAATATATTTAAAAGTGTTCATCTTAGTAAAATACCTATGCATGCGCTCCTTAATAGTACGTTGGACTCTTTCAACTATTGCCGCCTTGTTTACGGAAAATGTATTGTAATAGCTTATACCATACTCCCAGAGCATCACTCTCGCCCCTTGAATTCCATTCCTGAATCTGTCCAAAATGATTTAGGTGTTCGCCTTTCATCTTTAATAATTTCAAGTACTGCATTGGCTACTGTAGCTGATCTTTTATCTTTTAAGGGTTTCAACCATAGGTATCTAGAGTATACGTCAATTGTAAAAAGTATATATTGAAAGCCTTCATTATAAGTGCTGTATTTAATCATTTCGGATAAATCTAACTGCCATATGCTATCGAGCTGCGTAGATATGGTTTTCCGTGTAGGAAATTTTTTTCTTACAGGTTTATGTAGAGTAAACGCCTCTTCACCCTCTAAATATGCTTTTAACTCTTTTTTCTCAATATTAGGATACCTTAAAGCAAACCTACTGAAACCCCCAAAACTATTTGGCTCCCTCAGATTGAAGTAATACTTATCAACTACCTCCTTCGCTTCCATGTTGTCTACTGACACACGTGTGAGCATGATATATATATATACTATATATATATATATATATATATATATATATATATATATATATATATATATATATATATATATATATATATATATATATATATATTTCTCAAAAAATGTGATATTAGGCCCCAGGGGATAAAGAAAAGAAAAAGATTTAAAATAACATTTATTTATACACAAACATTACAACTAAATAAAATATATATAATATATGATAATACATAATTACGATTTAATCCAACTAGGCCTATTATAAGGTGTTTTTCTTATTCGTCCTCTGGTAACACGTTTAAATTTATCTGATGCGTAAGAAGTGCCTGATGGACTTGAATCAGGTCTAGGTGTCACGGGGATATTATCTAAGTCTGCTAATCGTCTTGTATTTACGTGGAAAATTAATAGTCTGAAGCTCCTCTTTGATGTTAGACCACCCCTTTACAGGGCCTTTCTTCCAATTGCGCGAAAGATCAACTATCAAATCCACAATATTTGATCCTTTAACTATTTCATCATCAATTACGATCTGTCCTGCTTCATTCAAAGTTAATTGGTCTTTTAAAATATTATATAAAGCTATTCCTGATTTACGCACTCTAATAGGAAGCTCTCCTCTAGGATATTTTTAAATTTATCTTCATTTTTCACTTCAAGTTTTACTTCATTAGGAATATCTACATTATCGGCTAGCGGCATACGTAGGGATGGATGTAGGTGCAAGTCTTTAAGATCTATCAATTTTTGTATGGCCTCTTGGTATAAGATGCGTTTCTCATGTATGTTAATGTCTGAATTTAATATTCTGTACACTTCTTTCTCGTATTTGGTTATCTACCAGTCAACTTTGGGATCCTTATAAACATGAGGTAGAGGCTGCTGAAAAGATAATGACTCGTTCACAATATAAGGATTCTGCTGGTGTGTGCAGCTGTTGTTGCTGATGTGAAAGAGGGATTTAGCGTATCAATGCATTAAGGCTAGTAATATCTGCGTATTATATAGGGGGGTTGGGATTGTGGATTTTTGCTGAGTGGGTGTAACTGGCCATATTCGGAGATTGTGAATGAGAGATCGGATGAAAATAATTCTGTACAGATGCTGTATTATTATACTTCATTTTCTCATACTCACATTATATGGAAGTACAGCAACCTTCTTCATTATGGTGCCAACCACTTAGTTATCAGTGGAGCTAAAGAGTAATGGAAGGAATACCCCTCCTCCCCTCTGTAGTAACTTCTTTTTATTTTTCAGATTTTTTATGTTGAGGGAGAGTTTTTTAATGATGTTTCTATAACGACGTAGCTTTACCTTCTGAGGTCTGTTTAAAGGAACATTTCCTTTTATAACATTTAAACAGACTTCACATACACACTGGATGAATTTCTCATCCCTCACTAATTAGTTTACGTTTTCAGAAGGAGTTTCAGCTTTTAAATTTTTTATAAGAGGTAAATACTTTGCAACTAGAGAGCACTCATTATTCAGGTATGTATACAGTTTCTATCTCGTAAGGAAGAATGTTGGTACCGTGTTTTTAGGGTGAAGTTCACACATCAAATAACCGTGGGGGATCTAGAAGTAACCTCTTTATATACTTTTAAGAACTCTTTCCTTTGAAGGAAACATTTGAGTTGCCAATACATTAATTTGACTCATGTCTCTTCTCTGCCCAAACAATAGTAAATACTGTGTGTTTAAAGAAACACTTCGCATATGCTTGCTTTGATGAAAAATATTCTGTGTTATGAAAAACACAGAGACATTTAGATGGTGAGAATAAACTGTGAACGCTTCTGCTATTTCCAAATTCAATTTATGCATTAAATCATCTAATACAATAATTTTGTGGCCATGTATATTGTCCAACGATCTAATATCGTATATGCCTTCATGAAATTGAATACTTTATATTCTTTAAATTTTCCTGATAAACATTATAAAACCATATTATTTTTACAGGGGTTTGTTATCTCCATTTCCTTTAAAATATTTAATAATAGAAAGGTTTTACCACAGCCTGTCGGTCCAGCTACAAGACATGTAGCCGGACTGCGACGTAAATTTCTCCACATCCATACTCGTTAAGTAGAATAATGAATAATGAGATTAATTAAAGCTGTAAAACAATGCAAAGTATATGTTTTTAATAAAATTTCGGCTGTTTACATTAAAATAAAATATTACAGACACTGCGTGTGGGTTTTTCTTACAATTACAATTTTTAAATAAAAAGTATTAAAACAAAATAAAAATAGAAATAAAGAAATAATAAAATAAAAATATAAAAAGTTTTAAAACAAAATAAAAATATAAAAGAAAACAAAATGTTAATAAATATATGAGTTAAAAACAGTAAAGCAGAGAGTTAAAACGGTAAAGCAGAAAGTTAAAAAGTAAACAAAAGCATACTAATCCCTTAGGTGCTAGGTAACATGTTGATTTACTACGGTTACTGCTTTAGATGAGTAATGTATATGAGTGTAAGCAGTAAAGCAGAGAGTTAAAGCAGTAAGGCAGAAAGTTAAAAGCAGTAAAGCAGATGGTTAAAGCAGTAAGCAGATAGTTAAAAGCAGTAAAGCCTTGAATTAGTTAAAAAGCAGTAAAGCAGATTGTTGAAAACGGCCCAATAAAAACAGAGGGTTAAAAACGTGAGTAAGCAGAGAGTTAAAAACCCAGTAAAACGGTAAAACAAAAGCATACTAATCCCCCAGGTGTTAGGTAATAACACCTCTATTGCGATTTACTGATTTACTGCTTTAGTATATATGTTTTTAATAAAATTTCATTATAATTAGTACCGGTGAATGTCGATTTTTATATCCTTAGGAAATTCTTTTTGAATAGTTGCCGTAATTGCTTTTACGTTTTCCGAGGTCTCAATCAGGAATTTTGCGCCTGCGCGCGCACGACGCGGCGGCAGGTACGCGGAAATATTGCCTGCGGGCGCACGCGGCGGGCGAACGCGGAAATAATGCGCCTAAAGGCGCACGCGGCCCGGTTTCGCGGAGGGCTGACCTGCGGACGCGGACTCTGAAAGAAACGTTTGCGGTCACTGTCTCAAATGTGTAGCTCTTTAGATATATATTCTATCATGCTATAAGTGTTATAAAAATACTAACTCATAGTAGGAAGCATTCTAGCAACTTGTAATATACGCAATCGATTCCTCATACCTTACAACCTAGGGGTAGACCCATATTATGGCTATTCTAGGCTCAGGGGGAGGCTAGAAAAGGCTAAGTGGCACTCGCTTGGCACTATGTTGTCTAGCCCACATTGGCAGTCATTTGGCATTTTTTGGCACTCGGTAACTCACTTGGCACTCTCATCTGGCACTCATCTGGTACTCATAGAACACTAATAGAACATCACTGGATACTCCTTACGTTGATTGGGAACCATCAAAGCCATCAAGTTAGTGGTCAAAAATTGACCCTTGCAGTATATGGCAAGGTTAAGGACAAAATATATCATGATCAAACAAGGTTAAGACATCAAAAAAGGGCTAAGTCTCTAAAGGAAGGACAATTACCGTGGGTCAAAATTTACCCATGGTATAACAGGGTCAAGGCCGAAATATCATGGTAAAACAAGGTAAAGACATCAAAAATACTAGCACCTAAAGGGATGCCCCAAAAATTACCGTGGGCCCAAAAATGACCCATGCTGGTGTGCCATGGCAAAGACACGAAGGTCGAAATATCATGTGGTCAAACAAGGCAAAGGAGCATCAAAAAAATAGGGCTAAGCAAAGGAAGATAAAAATTACCGTGGGCAAAAATTGACCCATGGAATGTGTGCCAAAGGTTGGTCGAAAAGTGCGAGGTGGGTGCAGGTACGGCCCCTGGAAGACAAAGGGTAGGCAAAAGTACCGTGGTCAAATTGACCCATGGAAGACCAGAGGGTAGCCAAAACCGTGGTCAAAGTGACCCATGGAAGACCCAAGGGAGGAGTGGCAAAAATTGGCAGTGGTAAAAATGACCCACGGGAAGATCAAAAGAACTGTAAATTATAAAAAGAAATGACATTTACAGTCGTCCGAATAGGGGGGCATAAAATAGGGGGCAGAATACGTACAACGGTTGCTTACACAACCGTTTGGCGTCTAAGGGTTGCAAAAATTAGGGTGCCAAAATTAGGGTTGCCAAAAAGAATTAGGGTTCTCAAAAATTTGGTTCTCAAAAATTAGGGTTCTCAAAAAATTAGGGTTCTCAAAAAATTAGGGTTCTCAAAAAATCCGGGTTCTAAGGACAAGGGTAGGTAAAAATTTGGGCCAAATTGACCCATGGAAGACCAAAGGGTTGGTCGGTCAAAGGCCCAAAAAGGTCAAAGGTCAAAAAAAAATTCGAGCTCAAAAAGGTCAAGGTCGGGTAAAAAGCTCAAGAAAGGTCGCGGTCAGAAAAGGTCAGGTAGGTGGTCAAGGTCATTTTCGTGCCAAGGGATGAATCCTTACATTGACGATTTACCATGGTGGGGGAGGTCCGTCGTGGTCCCATGATGCTCTAGGGTGGATTTTCTGTCTGTACGACGAGCTCTCACTAATTAATAGTAGTACAGAGGGCGGTAAGGCTGGGCTTTCTTTTCGACGTTTGTCTTGTTCTCCTACTCTTTTCCGATGCTTGTACAGCACCTTACCCCAATCTTGGGGCAAAGAGAAAAAAGGTAGATATATATATATATATATATATATATATATATATATATATATATATATATATATATATATATATATATATATATATATATATATATATATACCACCTGCCATATATATATATAACTGCTATATATATATATATATATATATATATGCACTCTTACAAAGATGAGCGCATTAATCCGTTAATTAACTCGTTAAATTTTTCTTTAACTTTTAACGCTTTCGTTAATGTAACGAACTATTAACGAGTTACATTTGTAAATTAACGTTAACGAGTTAAAATTTTCCCCACCGTTAACCGTTACCTTGTTTACGAGTTTATAAATATTTTCTTATCAGTTTTTAAATTGTATTAGATTCGATTTCGATAACACATACTTTTTCAAAATTTCCTAAACGATCCTCTCAATGGCTCTCAAAAATGTGTTTATTCTTAAACGGTTATTATCTCGCTTAGTAATGTTTAACATGTT